>PISX010015262.1:0-50159 GCA_004024625.1 Mellivora capensis | reverse complement strand
ATTTTTTTATTACTGTGGTATGATTTACTTTCATTATATTGTATTATACTAGGAATGGATATAGTGGAGGCAAATAACAATGAGGGGGAAGTATGAATATTAGTAAGGATAATGATGACTCATGTATGTAGGAATAAACATCAATTAAAAAGTACTAAACACAAGGGTGCCTGGGTGGCTCAGTTGGTTAAGCATCTGCTTAATATGAGAACAACTTTATGCTGACAAATTTGACAGCTTATGATAAGAAGGATGAATCCCTTAGGAAACAGGACTTACCAAACTGACAAAAAAGGCCATAGAAAATCGGTAGCATTATGCCTAGCAGAGAAATTGAAAATATAAATAAAAGCCTTCTCACATAGAAAACAGCAGGTTCAGATAGTTTCACTGGTCAATTTATCAAATATTTAAGAAGAAAATAGTATTGATTTTATAGAAAAAACTTTCTGAGAAAATAGAGGAGGAAGAAGAACCTCCTTACTTATTGTGTAAAGCCTGAATAGTTTTAAGAGCAAAACCTGACAAAAAAAACTACAAGGAAAGTGAAGGACAAATATCATTTATGAATATATAAAAGAAATCCTCAAAAATAATTAGTAAATCAAATTTAGCAAAATATACAGATACAGATAACACAATACGACCAAGTGAAATTTACCTCATGAATATAAGGTTGATTCAGCCTTTGAAAAATCAAAGTAATTTCCCATATTAACAGAATAGGAAGAAAAAACATGATCATTTCAATTAATGCAGAAAATTCACTTGAAAAAATTTGATATCCATTTATGATTAAAAAATACTCAGTAAACTAGAAATAAAATAGAATTTTCCCACTGTAATAAAGGCCATCTATGAAAAACCTACTCCTGACATCATACTTAATGGCAAAATGTTGAACACTTTGACTCTTAGATTGAGAACAAAGCAAGAATATTCATTTTTACCACTTCTATTCAAAATTCTACAGGAAACTCTAGCTGTGCAAAAAGGTAATTAAACAAAATAAAAGCCCATCCATATTGGAAATACATGAAGTGCTATACCACGTTGATGGGTTAAGATTTTAATTTTCCCCTATTTAATCTTTATAATCAATGCCATCCCAATTAAAATCCTACTACTTTTTTGATAGACATTGAAAAGCTGATTCTTAATTTATATGAGAAAGCAAAGGACCTAAAATGACCAAAACAATTTCTAAAAAGATCAAAGTTGGAGGACTTACATTATTTGATTTCAAGAATATAAAATTACAGTAATTAAGATAGCATGACAGTGATGCAGGGTTGGATAAGTAGTAAGTCAGTGGGACAGAATAGAGCCCAGAAGCAGGTCACAACACACACAGCGAATTGATTTTCAACTAGAGTCAGGGTAATTCAGTGGAGAAAGCACAGTCTTTCAACAAATGGCCCCAGAATAGCTAGATATCTATATGGAAAGAAAACAGACTTCAACCTTCAATCTAATTCCAAAAAATTATTTCAAAATGAATCACAGACCTATCCAAAAAAGTTAAAATTATAAAGCTTCTAGAAGAAACTATAGGAAACTATACTGATAGAGGTAAACATTTATTAGCCAGGAAACAAAGAGCACTAACAGAAAAGAAAAAAAAATAACAAATTAGACTTCAGAATTATAACTTCTTCTCAAAAGACATCATTAAGAAATGAAAATATAATCTATAGACTGGGAAAAAAATACTTGTTTCACGAGAATTTGACAAAGGACTTGCATCTGAAATACACAAAGATCTCCTAAAAATCAATAATAAAAAAATTGTTAAATGCACACACTATTAGAACAGATACTTCACAGAAGAATATAAGTGAAATAGGTAATAAGCACATGAAAAGATAATTAAAAGTCAACAGCAAAACACAAATTAAAACTGCCAGGATTTATCATTGCATACACACAATAACTAATGTAAAAAGATTAAAAAACCAAATATGGCAAAAAGTGAGACAACTGGGAGTCTTGTATATTGCCAATAGGAGCATAAAATGTATGACCATTTTGAAAATCTGTTTGGCTGTTTCGTATATGTTTAAACATACACCTGCTCTATGACTCAGCAATTCCAATTGTAATTATTTACTTAAGAAAAATAAGAACATATGTCCACCAAAAGACTTTTATAGTAGTACTCAAAGCAGTTTTATTTGTAATAGCTAAAAACTAGAAATAACACAAATGTCTCTCAACAGATGAAGGAACACATTTTTATATAACTATACATGGAATTCTACTTGACAATAAAAATACTAATGAACTATTGACATAGCAACAACTGAGAAGAATATAAAAAGCATCAGGTTGCATGAAAGATTTCAGACATGGAATATGATTCCAATTATATGAAGTTTAAACAAACAAAACCAAGGTATGGTGATAGAAATCAGAGTCACAGGATTCATTGGAAAGGAGCTCAAGAGAACTTCTGGGGGTAAAACGTTCTATATCCTGGCTTCTCAAAAACCAGTGATCTTCACATTGAAAATCTGTACTGAATTATGACCCTCTCTATATTTGGATATATTTTTAAATTTCCATTGCATAAATTTTAAGCTAATAAAATATATAACAATTCTAATAAGTTTCTTTAATGGCTTTCTCTCCTTTTCAGATTTGACTGAAGCCTCAAGTGCCCAAAACAAAATAGACAGCAGGACCTTGTAGTCTAAGATGACATGCTAGACCTCAGTTGCACAACATATAAATGACTGTAAAACTGTTTCTTCCAACATGGGCAGTCTGTCCCCTACAACCTACAAGACGGTGAAAGTGGAAGAGGTCAAACAAGGGGGCTTCTTTGGAAAATGTTACTGAGCTACTGAGATGTTTTCTGTCCCCTGACTTCAGGTAAAGGACCAAGGTGCTTCCTCCCCATCTCAAGCAAATGAGAACACCAGTCAGTGAACTTGACATATATGCCCTAGACCCTCAAACTGTGGTCCACAGATCATTATCATGGACATCACCTGGGAGCTTGTGAGAAATGCAGAATCTCAACTCCAAACCAGACTCACTGAGCCAGAATCTGCACTTTAACAGTATTCTCCAGTGGACTGGTATGTGCATTAAAGGTTGAGAGACACTATCTTAGATTTTGGGTGAGCATCTGGACTGGAATGAGGAACTGTGTTCAAGTCACCCTGAGGGTAACACAGAGAAGGAAAGAGGGCCACACTGGGAGCCCAATGCACTCTCACCCAAGGCAGCACAGAGTTGTTGGTGTTTCTGTGAATCAAACAAGATCCACACAATGTGCTGTCAGTCTTGGGCTGGTTTGAAGGGGATTTTGCTTGAGCAAAGTAGCCCCTGGGGATGTACGATGAGAGCTCCCGGACCAAGACTGGGAAAGTAAGCAGTTGGCTACAAGTAAGGCTTTGCCCACTCATGAAAATTGCAGTTATCTTTTCCTAAGGGTTTTGGGAGGCAGGGGTTTTGGGGAAGTGAGTCATCTCTGAGAAATCCAGAAAAGTCCTGTGAGAGAAAGAAACCACTATTGAATATTTTCTATCCAGAGAGTCCCAAATCCAGACAAGATAGCATCAGCCATATCTGAATGTCTTCTTGCTTGTATTCCTCCTGGCTAGCTCCTGCGAGGTTAGAAACTAAGACAATTGGGCAGAGGGATACAGGTAGGAAAAAGAAGACCAAAGACAACCAGGATTCCCTCTCCTACTTCAGGTTTTCCAGCTGGAAAAACACAAGCCTTAGAAGGAGAGAAATTTTAACTTTAAATGAAATTCAGAAATTTAATTATTATACCAGGTAGGACATCACAATTATTGAAATAAGGCTATTCTTTCTTCTCAAAGTAATCCCAGGATGTCCAATCATCTAGTAATAACTAGAACATTTATGAGCCTTGCCTAAGATTTCACCCAAAAGGCAAGAAAAAGGCCAGATTATATGTTGGGTTTAAATGGGTAGCTGGGGAAAGATTAAATTTATGTTCTGTTCATATCTTACTGAGTCCAGGTCACACAAGAAATTGAAAATAGAGGAGCACCTGGGTGGCTCAGTCATTTAAGCATCTGCCATCAGCTCAGGTCATTTCCTGGGGTCCTGGGATTGAGCCTCACGTGGGGCTCCCTGCTGAATGGGGAATCTGATTCTCCCTTTCCCTCTGCTCCTCCCCCTTGCCCATGTTCTTTCTCTCTCTCCCTCTCAAATGAATAAATCACTCTTTAAAAAAAGGAAAAGAAAACCAAAAGGAACTTCTAGAAATGAAAAACTGAGTCACTGTAAAAAAAACAACAACAAAACACTCAATGAATTAAATGTCCACAATAGGCCAGTGTATAAATACAGAAAGTAAAGTGGTTGTCTATAGGGCTGATGGGGAAAAGGAAGCAGATAATGGGGAGAATTACAAACTGAAAATGTGTGTCCCCCCACCTCCCAAATTCATATATTGAAACCTAATTTCCAATGTGATGATATTTGGAGGTGGGGCTTTTAAGATGTGATTAGGTTATGAGAGTGAAGCCCTTTTAAAAAGAGGTGCCAGAGGACTCCCTTGACTCTTTCATCGAGTAAGGTTATAACAAGAAGATGGCTGTCTGTGAACCAGGAAGTGGGCCCTTACCAGACACTGAATCTGCCAGCACCTTGATCTTGAACTTCCTAGCCTCCAGAATTACAAGAAATAAATTTGTGTTGCTTCTGTGCCAAAAACAAAACAAATAACCCTCAATGAACCAATTAAACAAAAACTTAAAAGCAGCTAAAGAGAGAATTAATGAACCAAAAAATCTCTAAAGAAACTCATTAGACTATAGCAGAAAGAGAAAGGGAATCGAAAATACGAAAGAGAGATTAAGAGATGAAGGAATGAGAAGGAACAAACGAGAATATTCACAATGTTTCTTTCTTTTCTTTTTTAAAGATTCTATTTTTTAAAGTAATCTGTACACTCAACATGGGGCTCAAACTTACAACCCCAAGATCAAGAGTTGTATGCTCCACTGACTGAACCACCCAGGTGCCCCTCAACTTGTTTCTAATCAGAGAGTCAGAAAGCTCAAGAGGCAATGGAAAGACGGAAACAATAGGAAAAAAAAAAAAAAAAAAAAAAAAGGCAAAAAATTGATGACTCAGTAGTTTTCAGAATTGAGGAAAGACATGATTTTTTTTAATTCAAAAGCCACAATTATCTTGAACAATTAAATTTTAAAACACATATGCACACACAATGAAGAATTAAAGATGAATAAGTCTTCAAAGCAATCCAGGAGAACAGTCAGATTCCTTGGACCGACAACACTTCTCAACAACAATAAAGACCAGGAGAAAATGGAATTCCATTACCAACATGTTGAGGGAAAAGAGGGGCAACCTAGGATTTAATATCCAACTAAAGAATTACTGAAAAACAAGGGTGAAATGAAAATGTTTCTCAGATGAAGACTGAGCCTCAATAAACCAAAAAACCACCAAAGAAAGAAGGAAATTGGACTCAGAAAGAAGAAGTGGTCTGCAGAAATCATTTTTACTACGGTAAGTGGTAAAAACATGAGTGAATCTGAGGAAATATTGTCTGTACCAGACACTAAGTAAAAATAACAACGAGGGAAGAAAAATGGAAAAAGGAACTAACATACTAGACAAGGAAAACAGGGAATGAAGATGATCTGGGGGAAAGACCAAACGGAGATATTTAGAATAGCTTTAGAATTGTCTAAGTCAGATAAGAAGTTGACGAGTTAAGAATACATACTAAAAGAAAAGAAGTGGAGGTGAATCAAGGAAAGTTCCATTACTCCAAAAAAAGGAAAGATGGGGGGTGGGCAGTGGAGGAGAGAAACAAGAAAGAAAAGAGCATAATTCATGGAAAACACAAACTAGGATTATAGAAAGAAGTCCAAATATATCCATTATCATAACAATGTAAGCAAAACAAACAACTCAGTTGACATAGAAAGATTGTAATGGAACCAAGGAATCCAGCTACATGCTGTATGAATGAGATCTATTTAAGTTGTGATGACAGGAAATACAGAGTTAGTGAATACTAACCAAAAGAAGCCCTGTTTAACTGTTAAGTCAAACAAAAGAGACCTTAAGGCAAAAAATGTTATTGGGATAAAGAGAATTGCCACCTATATAAAAGTAATAATTCTCCAAGGAGCTACTTTGTTAAAAAGCAAAGTTCTGTCTGTAAAACTGTATTCTCACCATTTCCATTGCAAATTTTATAGAAGTATTCCTACTGGGAAAAAATAATAACACCTTCCTATTAACCTCCCAAATAAATCAGATCTAAATGACCGAGTTTGGTTCTTTTCTCTCTCCTTTTTAATTAAGTCCATGGCAATCTAAAAGGATTAAAGTCACTTAAATTTTTCAGCAATGTCTAAGGAAAAGAATTCATGTTGAGCACTCCTGTTACTTTGTTTATTAAATCCTTAGTGCAATAAGCAGTAAAAGGAATTATAGATTTTCAGGAGGGTTCTCTGCAGGTTGGAAACACTGACTCCAGTGTATTAGCAATTATATTAAATATTAAATGTTCTGAAAGAAATTAAAGTTTCTAGGCAAAACAGTGAGTAGTTTCAAAAACTGAGTTCCTCTTATGCCAGGTTTCAAATACATTTCCCATAACGCATGGGCATTTCAATTAATTTTCTTCATTCAGTTTTTCTGTTTGTGAAAGAATACGACTTCCCCATATGCAAACTAGGGGTAATAAAATTTGCTCTACTTGGTACAGGGTTATTGTGAGGATAAAACTAAATAATACATGGGAAAGCCCTTTGCAAACCTTTTGGCATTATGTAATGTAAGAGATCATTATGAATCCATGGTCCTGGGATGGAATGTTCATATTAAGATGCCTTACCTACCCTTCCTTGAACATGTCTGTAAAATTTCAATTTTCTGTGGCTGAGTCTAATCTTGAAGAGTAAAACTACTCCCATTTATATATTTACACAAATATTAGTCACACAAATAAAACATGTAATATTACACAAATACTATATATTTACACAAATATTTACACAAATGAAACAGCTGCTCACCTTCCTCTTGCTGGACACACACCACACAGCTACAGGTACACTCAAGGACAAGGAAAACTTGCTTCAGTATTTAGTGTGAAAATTTTTTCCTCAATAATGGGTTCTGTGGCTCTTGTAAGTAGGGCTAGAATATCTCGCACTGCCTTCTTATGGCTTGACTCACTACTCTTATGTAGATAACACTGAATTCTTGAGGTAAATAATGTGAATCTGGTAAGGAAAAAAATTGCAGTCAAAATTGTAGTGAAGAGGGGATGAGGCTGAATAGACAGTAGATATGAGAGAGCAGCAGTCCCTCCAAAGGCCATGGCCTTCTTCTCCTTCTTTTTTATGATTTTATTTATTTATTTGACAGACGGAGATCACAAGGAGGCAGAGAGGCAGGCAGAGAGAAGGAAGCAGGCTCCCTGCTGAGCAGAGAGCCCTATGCGGGGCTCGATCCCAGGACCCCGGGACCATGACCTGAGCCAAAGACTCAGGCTTTTAACCCACTGAGCCACCCAGGTGTCCTCCTTCTTCTCCTTCTGGAGAATCTGTGGATCCACACAAAGGCATCTGCAGAAAGAGTTAAGTGCAGGCAGAATTGTCAGAAATGTGGGTGAAGAAAGGCGAGTTACCTCGTCTCTTCAAGCCTCCATTTTAAAATAGGGGCAAAGAAATCTACTGACATATCAAGGAGGGGTGAGGAAGTCTACGAAACAGGGTGCTCGGTCTGCTGCCCAGCCTGTGTGCTCTTATACCACAGGGAATCAGGGGCTCTATGTAGGCTTCCACCAAGACCTCTGCTCTCCTACTTGGCCTTAACTATTTGATCTCAGCCTATAGTTTCTCATCTCTCAGCAGAGTGTCAATCAACTTAGAAGTGATGAAACAACTCTACTGTCTTTGTAAGAATCCCTTTCACCGTGTCTTCTAAATGCCAGAATCATTCCAAATCACTGCGGCTGTGACAGCAGTCCCCACCACCAAGACGCTTTCCCAGGTCACCACCAGGGAAAGCCTTGGCAACTGGGCCACTGGCTTGTATCAGGGACTCTCTGCCCCACCCTCTTCACCTACCAGGGATGAATAAACTAGGCTCAGATCTCTGTCTTACACGTCATTTCAACCATCTTTTTCAGGACCACGATGTGTTACTTCAGACCCTTCAAGAGGCAGAGTGCCAATATAGGACTAAAAATGCAAGAGGATTTGTGGGCCAGCTCCTGTAAGGGAAAAAGGGGAGTGAGCCAGTGGAGGCCAGGAGGGCTGTGAGGCTGCAGTGTGGGTCTGACCCCATGACGGACAGAGGAGGAGGGGGAGTGCCAAGTAAGAAAGTCTTAGAAGCAGCCCAGTTCTGAGAGGGATCCAGCCAAGCTGATAGGGAGGCCACCAGAGGGTTCCCCGCTTACCAGAAACCAGCCTGCTTTAGGACCACTGTTGCATCCCCCTACTGCCCAAGTGATCCATGGAAAGCTCAATTCCAGGCTGGTGCAGACAGATTTGGAGCAAAGCCCGGCAGCAGATGTAGCCGCCAGGGGGCTCCTCATAGCAGGAGAGCCAGGCCTTGCATTTTCGTGGCCACAGCAAGGATGGAGAGACCTGAGAACACCTTACAGGGCGATCAAAATGAGTATCACCTATGAGGGGCAGACCTATATCACGTACCTCTGATACGATATGCAGAGGAGGACACCACAGTGCTTCTGTGGTCTGTCCCCCAAACATGCGTAGCCTGAATCTAATCACGAGGAAGCGTCGACAAATCCACATTAAGGGGCTACATGCAAATAATGACCAGTAGTTTTCAAAAATCTTAGTGCCTTGGAAGACAAAGAAAGGCTGGGGAGGTTTTCCAGATGAAAGGAAAGTAAGGAGGTGTGATGGCTAAACTCAGCAGTGACCCTGGATTGGGCCCCCTGCCGGAGGGGAAAGAATGGCGGCAAGAACACTATTGGGACAACTGATGCAATTGGATTAAGTGCTGCAAGATTTGATGAAAGTGTTGTAGTAATGCTTAATTTCCTGAGTTTGATCACCAGACTGTGGTTCTATAGGAAGCCACTTTTTTTTTTTAAGATTTCATTTATTTATTTGACACAGAGAGAGAGATCACAAGTAGGCAGGCAGAGAGAGAGGGGGATGCAGGCTCCCTGCTGAGCAGAGAGCCCAATACGGGGCTCGATCCCAGGACCCTGAGATCATGACCCGAGCTGAAGGTAGAGGCTTAACCCACTGAGCCACCCAGGTGCCCCAAGAAGCCATTCTTGAAAGGAAATACATTCTGATGTATTTAGGCATAAAGAGGAATAATATATGCAACTTTCTCTCAAATGGTTCAAAAAAATAAATTCTATAAATTAGAGATACAGAGAATACGAAGGACATTTTCTGAAAGGTACACGCATTGAGTTGCGTGTACCACTGCTGACTTCATCAATGGTCAAATACTACACTGAGACGTGAAAAGTACATGAGCGATATTAAAACACGTTACTAACACTGGCTCTCTTGGCTTCTGGCCAGTGAGATGAAAGACATGCTGAGTTGAAGTTTTATGGGGTGGTTTTATTATTCAATCACAACTATGTGGTGATTCACTATTGCACTTGCCAGAAACTCCACCCCACTGTCTGTAATTATGTTTTACTTTCATTTTTTTTTCTTTTCTTTTTTTTTTAAAGGAGACTGTTAGGGGCACCTGGGTGACTCAGTGGGTTAAGTGTCTACCTTCAGGTCAGGTCATGATCCCTGAGCCCTGGGATCAAGCCCCTCATTAGCCTCCTTGCTCAGGGGGGAACCTACTTCTCCCTCTCCTCCTCGCTTATGCGCATGCTCTCTCTCTCAAATAAATAAATAAAATCTTTTTTAAAACAAGAAGGCTGTTAGATAAGATTCTAAATGTGGGCATACTGACTTTGATCCATTAGTCAGTATTACCACGCTGCTTTACATAAAGGGGGTGCGAGAGAGGGGATGGCCAGTCTGTCAGCAGACATTTCCAGCCATGTCCATTGAAAGATAGATTATAGGTCGAGAAGGACATACCCAGACATTTGCGATGTCCCCACCAAGCTTTGATTTTCATGATTCTCACACACACATAAACACACACACACACACACACACACACACACAGGCTTATAACCTTAAGTTTTACTTCCACTCACCAGTGTATCCGGCTTATCCTTTTCAAAGCTGCTTACATCCATTATCTCCTAGACATGATGTCTACCTTGTGAACTACTCAGCTCTAAAGATGTTCTCCCTCAGTCTTGTGTCCCAGCTCTGGTGTCTACTGTGGTGTGATGTTGGAAAGCTCCTTTACCTTCCTGTATTCTCGATTTTATTATCTCTGCGTTACAGATGAGGACTCTGAGGCTTGGGGCAGCTCAGCGAGTTGTCTAAATCGCTTAGCAATTCCGTGTTACGGCTGGGAGCTTCTATGGAGCTTTCTCGGCTCCCCTACAAAGACAGAGATTTGTCTTCCATTAGCACCAGTGTTGTGTGACTTCAAGGAAACTTGTTTCCTTGTTTCCTTTGAACAAGGTGTTGTTCAAAAATAAAAGTCACACTTCTCATTAAGCAGGTGACACTTAATTTTCTGCTATTCAATTCAATTCAGCAAGCAGTATTTAGAAGACAGGAAGCAGGGGGAGATGGGGGAGAGTTTGGGAGCCAGAAGATTCGGACATGAAGCCAGCCTCTGCCACCTACTCTGTGCTCAGTTTTCTCTTTGGTAAAATGGAAATTCGGATGTTGTGATAAGTAGCAATACTACATGTACATAGTAGGCATTCAACCAAAATACCTTTTTAAATTTATACTATTTTTTGAGCACTTGCTACTCACCAGGAACCCTGCTACGCACATGAAACATGGAGACACAGAAAATGTAGTCCCTGCCGTCAGGGGCTCACCCTTCATGAATTTGTAGTGCTTCCTCATTGAGCAAGGATTCTAAGCCAGTTGTATACGCTGCAGTTGTTCTTTTTTTTTGTTTTGTTTTCTGAGTATGCTTTTTAAATTTTGTTTACATTCTTCTTTTCTTAAGATTTTGTTATGTATTGTAGAGGGGTGGGGGAGGGGCAGAGGGATGAATGTTCAAGCAGACTCCTTGCTGAGCGGGGATGGGAGGTGGGGCTCCACCTCAACCCTGACATCATGATCGATCGGAGCCCTGAGCCAAAACCCAGAGTCAGACTCTCCACTGACTGAGCCACCCAGGTGCCCCTTTTGTTTACATTCTTCATTCTCCGATATTTTTCACTTTTGTGGAGTAAATCTAAATGACTTTTGTTATGGTTTACTGATAGACTTAAACCCAGAAAGCCTTTCTCTACTTCTCGTGTCAGATCAGTGTTCATCTATATTTGTTTCTAGTTCTGTTACAGACTGGTCTTCACACTTAAATCTTTAATCCGCTTGGAATTTGTTTGGCTCCATGGTGCTAAGGTGCTGAAGGGTCATCTTTTTAAGATACATTCCTGATAAAACTGGCTTATGATACTGGCGGCTCATTTGGTTTGTACCCATTTCTGTTCCATAACTTCCCCTCGGAGTTGTCTGCCAGAAACGTGAACTGCCATTCTTTGAAAAAGGTCGAAGGGGAAAATGCATATCGATGGGTTTTATCCCATTTAGTTGCTTCACTTTTAAGGTAGAACAATCAATGTCAGTTCTTTTGCCTCAGTCATATAAATGTGGAAACTTAGACAGAATATTTTATATGAGGTTTAAAGGTCAGAGGCATGCTAAGCCTAGAGAAAATTGTGAGAGAGTCACGTCTTCACTGTATTAGCCACAGACACTCACACTAAAGCTTCCCTCAACTGCCTGTCATCTTATGGTCATCTTTTCCAGATGCACTATGGAAGCATTTAGGAGAGGGAAAGAAAATTCTAGTAGAATCGTCACGTAACCCTTCCTCAGTCTGTTACTTTGGGTCCTTAAAAGCTGTTCTAGAACGTGACCTACTCAAGAAAGGATATGGGAAGCAATCTCTGTGTTAGTCTGGCCAGCAGCTCAGATGCACCTTCCCAGAGATCGGACTTGGGCTGGGTGGCCTCACTGGCCAAGAGTGAGTGTGGACATGGAAGTTTCCCCACGGCGTGTCTCGCTGCTCAGCCAGTGTCACAGTGCCGGTACGGATCCTGCTGAGGCCATGGTTTGGTCCTTTGAGCATGCAGCCTGAGCCAGCTGCCCACGGCGCCCCTCAGGGACCGCATCACCTCCCTGCTCCATGGTCAGTCCGCAGAGCTTCAAGCATTCTCCCTCACCACCGATGCCCAGCCGGGCTCCTCTGGCCTCCTGCTCTGGGAGGTACGGAAGCTCCTGATGGGGTTTCCTAGCACCCTGCCGCCCCACACATTCCACATGTTAAGGAAGTATTAAGTGTTTACCACCCACCGTACTCACAGAGCTGTTTCTAGAGTCAGAAAGAGCTTGCGAAAAGGTATCACTGGGGTTGGTGTTGGCACAAACCGCTGCCGTTCTCTGTTGGGCTCTGGAAAGAAATAGGCAGATCAGCTCCATGTGCACTCAAGCACGTGGACAACTCATGTCTTCTTAAGTTGTGAGGCAGGGGCCACGTCACCCTCTTTGCCCTGCCCCCCAGGCACACACCCCCACCTCCTGGGCCACCAGGCTCAGAAATACTCCTCTAACATGACCTCATTCATTACCATCCCTGAAATCCGAGCAGTGGGGGTGGGCAGAAGACAATCCTCTGAGTCCCTCAGTCAGTTCGCCTCCCCATCTCCTAATCTTGGACCTCCCCACTCACGGCCCCTGCCTAAGGGAGGCATAAAGGGGAAGCACCTCCTAGCATTTACCTGAAACACCCCCTTTTCTCAGGGAGCCCCACTTAGTTCTGAGCCTTTGTGGCCCCACACCTGAATCTTGATAGCGGCCTTGGGGGAGTGGAGAGGAAGAGGGACTTCTTCATAGAGTCTGTGCCATCTGTAAGCTTCAGACAATGAATGTCAGGCTGGCTTTAGTGGCAGTTACACACACACACACACACACATTGTCACCTTTACAGATGCAAACGGTGGCTGGCCTTAAGGTCTGGTACTACAGAGTGCATGTGCGTGCGTGTGTATGTGTGTGTGTGCGTGCGTGCATGTGTGTGTGTACGTGCGTGTGTGCATGTGTGCGTGTGCGTGCGTGTGTATGTGTATATAGGGCAGGTGTGGCCAGATGCTGCAGAAACAGAAAATCTTGGATAAGCTTCTTTTAAGTGTATGGGAAGGAGAAATGCCCATGCGTTAGAAATATGCATTCAAGCCATTCCTCCTAAGAAGTGTATTTCTCCATAACAGGAGTTAGGAAAACAGACCATCCTCTCTAAATGCATAGTCCAAAAGCATGAACCCCCTAGAAAATGACAGGGTATTTAGCAGAAAAGTCTTCTGAGAAAGAAAAAATATGTATACAGGTGGATAAAACATATACATGAGATCTGGTATATTCCCTAGAGACAGTTTTCAGGCAAATTTCTCCTTGTGTTTGTTATTGTGCTTAATTACAGGGAAATGGCATCACTGTGTTGCTTTTCTAATCTTGATGATGGCAGCAGCTTTGTAACTAATTTCCCCATTCATCTCACCCAAATCTAATCTGTCCTCCATGGTGCTGTCTTTTCTGGCTGTGTAGCTCCCCTGGTCCCTACGGTCCCTATGGCCTTGACTGCCACTTCTCTGGTCTTGTCTTCTATTACTTTCCTCAGTACATAACCTGTATTCTAACCACCCCAAAACAGTTTTTGTAACTGGTTGGGTTCTCTTTCATATATCCATGCCTTTGGCCTACCATTACTTTCCTCCAGAAAGCTCCACCCTGACCCCACACCACAGCCATCTGGCCAAGCACAATTTATTATTCAAGTTTCATTCCCAGCTTTGTCCAGTTCTCCATAAAAAGCCTTAATTTATCCTTCATACAAGCAGGAGCTATGGCCATTCTGCTCTCACACAGCACTTTGGGTGACCCTGTCTTATCCTTGCTTTGTACATTGTTGTCTTCCCCACTAGACTCCAAAGTTCTTGGGGCCAGAGATCATAGCATTCATTCCTTGCATCCTTAGTACCTACTACAGTATTGGAAATCAACAAATATGCATTGAATTAATGGTCTTTAATAGCATCTCCTTTTTCCATCTACACATCATGTGGTTACCTAGTGTTTTCCCAAATTAGTGGTGCTTATCACTTCCCTTGCCCAACTTGTCATCTAGGAAACATCCATGCTTATTAGCCAAGTCTACCTCTCAAACCCTCCAGCTGAAGAAAATTAAATATTGATAACAGCTCCCTGATTTTCCCCCAAAGGCAACCAAGAGCTAAGACCAACTCATTGTCCGGCTATCATGGATAACACACGCAGGCTGGCGCAACCCACGGGGCTAGGTCCAAATGGTGCTATTAATACTCTCTCCTCTGGTAGACCCAGCATGGCAGACACACAAGTGAAGATGTAAATTCACTTTGTCAAAGCAAACACTCCTCTTGGGGGACATCTGCACAACCTCGAGGAGAGAATAATGACCACAGTCCACAGGCAGCGGGGGATGAGTAATTTACTGCTGCTAGGCAATTAGTGTTGCTGGAAAAAAAAAATTGCTTTCATTTAAAATTCTCTTTAAACCATATGTGTCATGGCTCATGGGATAATTTATGTATCATTAGAAACTAAGAAACATACATCACCCTAATAAATTGTCTCTCCCATTCACCACAGCCAATAGCTCCCAGGGGTCTTTAAGAAGTCAGAGTTGTGCTGTCCTTGTTATACAAGATGGTGTGGAAATGTTGTATGTGACTCATTTAGCTTCTCATTCACTCCCCAGGTCTCTGGCAGAGACAGATGGCAGGAGAGACATTTGCCACCATTTTCACCCACTGGTTTGCAGCAAGCAGCATTTGCTGGAAAGGAGCCCATGGTAGGACAGCCTTGAATTGTATTGTTTTCCCTAACAACTTGAATGTCTGTTTTGAGATTTGGTTCATCTTGATGTCTTCCCGGTGCTAATATGTTCTTTTCTCCAACACACAGCGTGTTTAGCAATTCTACATCTCCCCATTCAAGACAGGCCCTTCATTCTAACAGCAAATGGCTGCAAAGAGCTTAGAGAGAGCGTCCCACTGTCCTGGGGAGCAGGTTCCACAAGACTTTGCTGAGCCAGGTCAGAGGTCATATGGTGCCTGGGTGAACATGCTGGCGTTTAGAGGATGAACTGCCCCCAGCTGCCTCTCTGTCAAGGGAAATACATAGAATAGAAAGTAAGCAAATGAGGCATGAGGGGAAAGGTGAGCAACCCAGCGTCCAACCTACCAATGTACTCAGGTTCTCTCTTTCCTTTCATTAAATTTCTATTGGTTTGAAGACAAAGTACAATGCTGGGTTCCTAGCTTTTTCCTAAAGTACCACGCTTTAATCATTGAGGTCATCACTGAGTTACACTGTCCTAACATGAGAATTTGCTACATGACTTGTGGGGCCTCTTGCTCAAAAAATATTAAGATTGCAAGGCTGTGCAGGCAAAGCATTAAACCCCATGTGGGGTCCTTTGGGAACGCATAGGTCACGGGGCCACAGAGCTGCGTGGCATCAAAATCAAGCATCTCAAATAGAAGGGACGGGAAAGCAGACGTGTTCTGCCCCCGCTCCAACTCGGCCCGTCACATTTGCCCTCCCGTGTCTAGAGCTCACGGTCCTTCCTCAGGTGCCTCCGATCTGAACACCATGCTCAGGGGTTCATCTGGTGTTCCTCGGTCCTACTGTCCCACAAGAGCTGCTTCCTGTGTGTCTCACAAGTAGTGTTATTCTGGATTTTGTAGAGAGACTCTGTTAACGTTATGGCTGTGATGTTCAAACTTGAAGTGAGGAGTAGCAAAATAAAATTTGCTCAAGTTACATGAAAACAAAAGTGAACATGGTTAAGAGTAAAGCGTGATCTAGTCATCCAAAGTTACCGAAATAAGTGGTGGCTACAGGGGAATCCTTCAGATGATGGGACTCATTATCTTTACATACCACGGATCTTTGCAGTGGCGGGAGCAATCCACGGTCAAGACCACAGCAGCAGTTCACTGAGCCTACTCCCCATAGGACTGGATGTGGGGTATTTCCACACTTAAAGTCCTAACTGGAACAGAGTCCACCAAAAGTGGGTGGTAAGCTCACGACAAAATAAAGATCTTCCTGGCCAGCCGAGGTGAATAGATCTGCACACTTGTACACTATGCTAGAAAAGCTTCTCAAAGACGTAACATTCACCAGGCACTCAGGAGCCATGCCCAGTTTCTAGGCACTTCATGTTTGACTCATTTAATCCTCCTGGTCCCCGTTGTACAGATGAGGAAACTGAGGCCCTGGGGATCTGTCCAAGGAGACTCAGTAGGAAGAGGACAGGAGCCCAGGAAGAAGGGATGCAGACTAAACACCTTAACATCTCCACTCTTGTCTGATACTGTGGAACCTACTTATTACAAACATGGCGGAAGAATCAGAAGGAAAGAATGGCTCAGGTTTTGATTTTAATGCCGGATTTGCCCGAGTTCTCTGACTGACATGCAAATCCCACAGTCTGTTGAGGTTTATCACCATCATTTAGAAGGACAGAGCTCCAGGGGAAGCTTGGACTTTCACTTGAGTCAGTCCGGATGGCTCCCATGCCCAGACTCTTTCCTCCCATCCCAAGTCAACAAGCTCCAGGGAGTAGCGTCTGGCTGGGAGGGTCATCCTCAAGGGTTGGAGATCCCAGGATGAAACCAACAGAACCAAGGAGAACACATCTGCCACCTTCCATGATGAACTCTCCAAGTGGAGGCCTGGGTGGGAGAGAAAATGGTTTGCCCCAGATGGGTCTATGAGCAGAACTGTGAAAGCAACATTGTTAAATAAAACCCAAACGGATAATACCGTTGGTAAAATGGCAATCATTTAAAATTACTAAAAAGAGAGAAAAATAAGGCTTCCATGGCTAGAGGGTAACCTTGAAAAAGAGTTTTCTTCCTGAAAGGGTTTTGTTTAGCTAGAGGGAAAAGAGAGAAAAGGAAACATGAAAGCCAATAAAAGAAAAACATGAGCACAGAAGACCATCATTCATCTTCTATTCAAATGGCCGTCGCACAGCTGCAGACTACAGAAGGCTTTAATAGCAATTCTATTCAGAGACTAAATACTGGGGGTGTACTCAGAAGTGAGCGAGTGATCCAATCGCATACCTGATTCTGGAGTCTTGGGAATGACCCCAGAACCACCAGTTAAATGGTCCCTTAGTTTAAAAGTTGAATATAACTCGACATTTTTCAATAAGAAGTTAACTAAAATGTGGCACCTGGGTGGCTCAGTTGATTAAGCGTCTGCTTTCAGCTTCGGTCGTGGTCTCAAGGTCCTGGGATCGAGCCCCAAATTGGGCTCTCTGCTCAGCGTGAAGTCTGCTTCTCCCTCTCCTTTTGCCCCTCCCCCGCTCCACTCATGTTCTTTCTCTCTCAAATAAATAAAATCTTTTTTAAAAAATAAAGTTAACTAAAATGATCATTTTAGCAAAGTATCTTGTGTGTAGACATGAGTTACTTATTAATTTTAATGGTATTAAGTGAATGATTTTCTTGGCCTAGATTTGGTGAAAGTGGGGGGTGGGGGACAAAGGGCGGGGTATGGGAAAGGAAATCTGAAAGGGGCTTGGCAGGAAGGAGCAGGGAAAAAAGAGGGAGAACCTTGGGATGAGTGTCCTGCTTAATTCAAATTCTGTTCTTCTCTAAGAAATTTAAAATAGTTGACCCCTAAAAGATAGTGCCAGTATGAGATAAATCCATGCATGAAGTGATCTTAATCTAAGTCATTATCATAAATATTTATTGAATAACTTCTATACATTAACCCTTCCTTCACTGCCTTTAAGAAAGTGAGAAATCCTATTTGGAGACCAGATAGTTAAAAGAGATAAGATCTGAATTTTGCACTCAGTGGATATTAAGAAATACTATATTAAAAAAAATAGCAGTGGCTCCTTTTGTTGTGATAAAAATACATTTATTTGGGGGAAAATATCATCTTTATTTGCTTGACAAGGGCAAGTCACCACCATGGTAGAGTTCAACTGTTACAATGAGTGAGCACTGCTACAGTTCACATCCACATGTCACGTGTACAGTCAACACTCAGCACAAGTGACAAGGTCTGCAAATGACTCTTTCTAGTTTATCCCACTGACCATGCCAACAGTTGCTTCCTGTCATGCTCACACACACACACACACACACACACTAAAATAGGCCCAGACATGTCCACTACAAGCGGTCTTTTTGTTGATGTAAGTGTGCTCTTTAAAAGGCTTACTAGTTCTCCAGCTTGGAATTTTTAATTTAGTATCGCAACCAACCTCATTGCTGTGCGCACCATGAATTAACAAATGTCTTCAAATCCAATTATCACTTTTAAAACAAACACTTATTGGATGATAAACACTCATCTTTCAAGGCACGGCTTCAAGTGCCATTGTTTTTGCGCACTCTGAAATTGATACTTTTTTCCATCCCACCACTGTGATGTCATAAATTAAAGTCCAAAGTCGAATGTCATTATCACGGCTCTATTGCACTCATGCCCAGTAGTTGACTGCGGTCTATGCTTCATCGTCTAAGTTCATAAAAGGAACTTTGGAACTTCAGTTGTGTTCAATCAGCTCACTGTCCTCTTTCCTGCTCCACAAATAAATAAGTCAGTATTTTGGGGAGTGCTGGTCCAAGCTGTTCAGGGTCCCTCTGCATTGTCACTCAGTAAAGTCAGGCCTGAAACTTGGTTATCTTTAGCAGAAGGACTTTAGTTGACAGGTATCAAGTGGTCCTCACTTCCTTTCCTGTATCAGAAAGGGAGACGAAGAAAGAGAAAACAATGATTTCAAAATCTTCGAGATGGAAGAGGAATACTTTAGGTTCTAGAGCTGCTGAGTGTCACATGGAAGAGGAAGAAAGGCTAAGAAGGACTATGCACATTATTTTTGGTTTGCGTGGATGCCTTTGGCACATCTGAGGAGCTGCCCCTGTCCTGAGACCCTGCATCTCCTTGTATTGACAAAGCCTCACTCGATGGCTGCAACGGATTTTCCCCTTTACTGCCATGGAGAAGGGGAAAGCTCAACTCTGCATCTGTCCATCCCAGTAGATCTTTCCAAAGAATTACATCGCATTAGAACTGGAAGATGCTTCAGAGGTCGTATGTCACAGTCTGGTGGCACTGGAAAGATCAGGTTAAGGAGAGCTCAGGGGACACATTCAGTAACCGGTAGGGTTCAAAACAGAAACCCAGGTCTTCTGAGGATCAGGCTAGAGGCTCTGGCAATAATTTGAAGGCGAATCAGTCTGTGGTGGTTGCCGGACTGCTTGATTAAAAGAGAGTGGCCCCCATCTGTGCTCTGCAGGAGGCAGAGCTGTGATAGCTATAGCTGGGGCTGTCAGTCACGGGCACCAGTTGGGGGTCCAGAAACCAACATTTGTGATGCCCTCAATCCCCAGATTCCCCCAGTGAGGTCCTTCTCCAATATTTACTCTCCATTTATGGCTTCCCTCAATTAAACCATTCTTAGATTTGTAGCCTTTAAACACACGCAGGGGTGCTGAGTTTTTGATGGAGTCAAAGCCATCACTTACTCCCAGCACAATCCTTTTCCTGTCTCCGTCCCATGACCTTCATTTACTCTCATCAGGGTCCATCCAACTCTGCCCAGGATGCGGGCCTTGACCTGATGAGTCAAATCAAACTGCTCTAGCCGACTTTGCCAATGACCGTCTTTAGTAACAGACACTACTATTCTCCTTTTTGAGATCCCTTTGCTCAAAACTTTCAACATTTTAGTTCTTCATTTAACTTCCTTGGTAGATGCCTTCATTCCATTTAATTCTTTCATTCATCATAACCAGTAGACCCTCCCCTGAGACAGCATCTTCTCGACGGCCCCTAGCACAGCATACAGAGGACAATCTGCGGATACTGCTACTTCTTTTCAGCCCTCAGACCCAATCTGATCAAGAACTTTTCTCCTCTGCCCCTTAAACCTTTTATTCGTTCCATATGGCTACAGGAGAAAACATTTAAAAAATCACCTGTGGCTTTTTGTGATGCACACCAAGGTCCAAAAACCAAACACCAAAGACTGACTGGTTACTTTCCAGAATTCACAATTACTTTCTCTGATGAATATTTTTTCTTTACTGTTAAATACACATGAGAAGGAGCAACTTTGCAAGACTTTTCTTATACAAGGTGCCTCTTGGGCAGCAGCTGTCTATTAGGATAGCTAATTTCCCTTTATCTCAGCTCCTATGGCAACAATTTAATGCTCTGAGAGGAAGAAATGTGATTTTTAAAAACTTCACTTTTCTCAGAAGACCTCATTTCATATTTATCAGATATTCTTTGGAAATGCTCAATCATATCATTTCAAAATCCCAAGATGCGGTATGAACTGATTAACAGAAAATACATCTTGTGGTTTTAAGTAGCAATTATGTTCTTCCGTCTGCCTTCAGGAATTTGGTTTAGAGAATTCTTCTCAGAAAACATGGGTAGGGGGTATTTTTAGTTAACAACCGCACCTCTGATCACATGAAAGCAAACAAGGGTACAATCAAGCAAACTATCCTCATCTGACCTCCATTCTAGCCCCCAAAACACCATGTGGACGCTTTGCCGTCGAGGTATAGACCATTTGCTTGAGTGTCCTGCTGACACAAGCCAAGCTGGTCAAGGTAGAGCTACTGATGTGTGCTCCCAGCCAAGGCCTCCTCTCAAGCAGGTTTCCCACTCTGCTCAAGAAAGGTTATTTGTACCCAATAATGCAGCAAGGGAAAAGGCCTTTGACATTCCCAGAGCTCGACCTCTAAAAATAAGAGTTTGGACCTCTTACATGGCCACCTCAGAGTTCACCTTCTTGACTTTAGGGACATAACTCATGACTTCCCATTAGAGTCTCATAATAGCCCCAAGAGATTTCAACCATGTCACGTGGCTTTCTACCCTGTTTTAAAAGAAACAATTCATTTCTGAAGCCAGTTTCAGTGGGAGGAAAGAAAATGAAAGACAAATCATTTCCCACAATGAGCTGATTTCTGAGTGTAGAGTAAACCTTGGAAGAACTCTTTGTTAAGGCCATGGAGAAGCTCATCGTAGGAGCATGGAGACCTGATTAAACACCATACCGACCTCCTCAGGCAGCAGACGCACGACAAGAAGGCCGAGGACTCTTTCTGATACTTCTCTTTGCTACTACATTCCTTCAGGAATTCCTGAAGATCTGTTTCAGGAAACCCATTCTGTTGGTATTTCTGTAAAAAGTGCACAGTGCTGTTACCTTATTTATAGAGCATGAGAAACTGCTCCCTTTGTCAACACATCAAACCCACCTTGGCTAAAATAAAACTCTCCCACACTGCTAGCTCAGATCCAAGAACTGATATTAACAATGATGCATCAATCTGTCAGTCCTGAAAGCCAAGCCAGGGCCACCACGGGAACAGAAATAATCCAAAAGTCCCAGAAAGAAAGCCATGGCTGGGCGGGGCGGGAGGGGGGGGTCGTCTAAAATTTTAATGCTAATTATAAGACCAGACAAGATCTCCCCTTTCCTTCACTGCCAGTATAGAGTCTAGAGAGGAGTAAGGCCTGTTTCCTCTACTTTTATAGAAGTTGGTCACTCAGTGGGGCAGAAGGCAGCAAGTTCTTCCCAGTAGACAAAAAGACCCTGCCTGAGACCCCGCTTGCCCCATGCTTACTGAGGGCACCAAGGCTTGACCCACTCCCAGGGCCACGGCCTCATCAAAGACAGGAACCCCCAGGGCAAGAGTGTGCAGTTCTCATCTCCATGCCCAGCCCTGCTACTAGAGCCAACCACCCATCCCCAAGTGATCACTTGTCTCCCCATCGACAAAGCACTTGGGAGCATGTCCAGTGGACGGTGGTGGTTGTCATCGTCGTTGTCTTCTTCTTCTTCTCTCTTTCTTTGCACAAGCAGGGGGAAGAGCAGGCAGAGGGAGAAGGAGAAGCAGGCTCCCTTGGTGAGCAGGGAGCCCAACGAGGGCTCAATCCCAGGACCTTGAGATCATGACCTGAGCCAAAGGCAGTTGCTTAACCAACTGAGCCACCCAGGTGCCCCTCAATGGATAGTCCTCTTCTGAATTAGTTTGAGTTTAAGAAGAGGACAAAACCCCAAGGCATTGACATAACACCTCTGGGTGTTCAGACGCGGGTCCCGAAATGGGATTTTCCAAGCATGACCCTCTGCTGTGGAGGGGCCATCCCACGAGGGGGCACAGAGCTTCCTGTGAGCTACAGAGCAACGATGCAGATCTGTCTGAAAGCACACAGAACACAGGGTGGCCGAGGGAGGCAAGAGGCGAGGCAGCCACGAAAGCTTTCATCATCTCAAGGAAGCCTGCACCACGCAGATGGCCATGTCGTGCAGCATCCAGGTGTGCCTGCATCTGGACAGGCTGTCAAGGTGGCCGTCATTCCTTATCGCTGAAGCTTATTATTCCAAGCTTAAGTTCCAAGATGGGCGGGCACAGCTGCCACTGTGGACACTGGCAGCCCAGCTCCCTGACTGACCACACTCAGCCCATTGGGACCCACATCCTTTCTCTTTTCCAACACGCCTCCAAACCAGTCCGCCTCGGTCTGGGTGACAGGGACAATGCCTGAAATGCATATTTGAAATTCACCGCCAGTACCTATGAAGTTTCTTTTCTAGAAAAATCTCAGAATCCAAATAAAAGAGTACTATTTTAAGTTAAAAAAAAAAAAAAAAGCATAGCATTTTCCAATGTTCCAATCCATACAGAATTTGTTGTCGTTTTTTTGGCAGGAAATGTGACTGACCTTAATGGTGTCGTAGGAATCTGTAATCAGTGCAATGAACAGGCTGAGGATCATATATATGAAAAGACCAATGAAGGAGTACAAGTACAGGCGACTGAACAGCCACACCAAGACGCTCTTCTGCTGGATTTGAGCAAAGGTCGCAAACATGTCATCGCCGTTGACCAGAGAAAACAGACACTCGGCAACTGTGTTCAGATCTTCAAACTGTAGGGGGGAAACCGAAATTAGTTTTTAAGAGGTATGATCCAAAAAAGCAGGAAAGTATCTAGTTAACTTATTTTGTTGTTGTTGTTGTCTCTATTATTAATACTCATTTTATTTTCTTAAAGATTTTTTTTTTATTTATCTGAGAGAGAACACGAGTAGGGGGAGGGGCAGAAGGAGAAGCAGGCTCCCCACTGAGCAGAGAGCTCGATGAGGGGCTCAATCCCAGGACCCCGGGATCATGACGTGAGCCGAAGGCAGATGCTTAATGACTGAGCCACGCAGGTGCCCCTTTTCTAGATGTTTTTAAATTAATTTTAGGGGCATCTGAGTGGCTCCCTCAGTTAAGCATCTGCTTTTGGCTCAGGTCATGTTCTTGGGGTCCTGGGATGGAGTGCAGCATCAGGCTCCCTGCTCAGTGGGGAGCCTGCTTCTCCCTCTGCCCCTCCCCCTACTCGTGCGCTCTCTTGAATAAATAAAATCTTTAAAAACAAATAAATAAAACATCTAGAATATACCATGATAAGAATACATTATTCAAAACTCTCCTTGGGGCACCTAGGTGGCTCATTGGGTTAGGCACCTGACATGATTTTTGTCTCAGGTCTTGATCTCAGGGTCCTGACATCAAGCCCCTGTCAGGCTTCTTGCTCAGCGGGGAGTCTGCTTATCTCCCTATCCCTCTGCTTCTCCCCCTGCTTACACTGTTTCTAATAAATAAATCTCTTTTAAAAAAAGAAACCTCTCCTCCGTGCGTGTAAAGATAATCTCTTGATATTTTCTTCATTTTTTTTTTCCTTTGCACTTTGTGTATATTGTTGGTCATATCATCTAACAGTTTGGGATCCTGATTTTTTTTTCTACTGAACATTTTCTTATGTTACTCACACTTAGAAAGCCTTTTTTTAATATAACAGATCATTTCTTAGATGTCAAACTTAACTATTTCCCTCTGGCTAGACATCCCGATAATGTTCACAATATAATAAAGGACAGTGTAGTAAACATTTCTCAGCACAGTTTTTTCCTGTTATTGGGTCTCATCTGCCAAACTGCTTTCTGGAAGAACAGCGGCTGCTGTGTTCTGCAACCAGCAGAGAGGGAAGTGTCTCGGACATAGCACAGGCTCAAGAAAGTTTTGCTACATGGAGGGTTTTACATTTGCCTTTCCAACGGTCGGTCCGAGTAATTTTAGCACATTAAAAACTAAAGATTTCCAAGGGTGGGAAAGTGTCAAAAGATGAGGGATCACGGTTTGTGCCTTCGTGGGGCTCCCCTGCTAACAGGGGACAGACCCTAACCTAGACATGTAGTACCCTGTGTACAGCTAGGGGGCGCTGTGGGAGGAAAGCGACCCTCAGAACCAGGGCCTGAAGGCTGGGTCATTCACCCGTGAGAGGAGAAAAGGGGAGGATTTACTCCGTAAACACGGGAGAAATAAAGCGTGCATCCTGGACAGAAGCTGGAGAGGCATGTCTATGCCATGCTGAAGGGCCCCTGTGGTCTCTTCCATACTTCAAACGAATACAGGCCATCACTTGAAACCAGGAAAACGCTTCATGCCGCAGTGACATGATCTGATCTGTGTTCCCTAAAGGTAACCATGGCACTTGGAAGATCTAGAATGCACAAAGCCTAGGGGCAGGGAGGCCAGAGACGGGAGTGCAGGAGCCCTGGGTTGCAAGGGATCTGGGAGAGACTGGGAGGAAGAGGAAGGTAGATGAACATAAGTCTGGGAAAGGACAGACACACCTAGGAACTCCGTCTTCCATGCGGCAAGTCCGAGGTGCCAGGGAGAAATGCTGCTCTGAGGAGGTTAGTGGGAGGTTTGGGAGCTGAGCGTACGCAGTAGGGAATCCCACCGGAACCCCACAGGCGGCCATCCTGGCTCGAAGTGGTTGACAAACTCTTGCTACAGCAACTACCAACTAACAGCAGGTGCTTAATATTACGGGACGTCTCCAGGGCCAGAGGGTTAAACACTGGCGGAATGTAAAAGCTTCTAAGGAACAATGACAACCTCAGAGGCCAAAGACAGTGAGGTTTTCAAACACAGATGGGACACGTTCGTGTAGAGTTTGGAACCTGATTCTGTTCTGAGCACGAGACGCACATGTCCACGGAGTCCACGTGGCTCTGGGGACGGCCCCATCCCTGACGAATGTCTGCAGGGCGTCTCCACTCAGAGGTGGTGGTGTTATTTCACATGTCGCAAGGCAAAACCTCCCACCCCTGACCGGGAAACTAGCCTTTCCCTCTAATTCCCTATTTCTGTCAGTGACTTCAGTCTCCTATCAAAAGAAACATTTACTCCGAAATAATTGAGTAATCGAATTGGTCAGTCTTCCCTTGCTTTCAGTCTTCTAAGGTCTGCCTGCTCCTAGGATGTCTGATCCGCTCCGACACCAGCACTTACACCCGGATTATTACAGAAACCTCCAAGCAAGTCTTACCTCCAACCTCTTCATTCTGCAGTCCAAACTTCGGGAAAATCTAAACTTCACTGAACATAGCCTTCGTTCGGGTCATTTCTCTTGCTTAAGAATACACAAAGCGAGGATGCAAAGTGAAAATCCCAACCAAGAAGGTTGGGATACATTTCCTCTTCACTTGGCCTCTTCCCCGCTCCTCATTGTCAATAGCATCCTGCTCCTGTCTGCGCCCACACACCAGGCCCACTTCTTTCTCTTTTCCTCGTGGATGTGTCTTCCTCACCTGCTGGGGTGCCCTCCTTCCCCTCCTCCTCTCCCACCGTCTGCGTGTCCCATTATGCCAACACTAAAGGGCTACTTCGAAGTCCACTTCAAGCCAGACTGCCCTGGTGGCTCTAGTCCCCTCCCTGGTTCAGTAAGAACCACCGAGAAAACCACTCGTTTTTCTTCTAATCAGTTTATATGCTTCTCCATACCCCGACTGGATAACACACACCACATCCTAACCTCCCTGCTCCATGACTGAACCCACAGGGTAAAGCCTGTGAACAAGGGAGAGTACACAAAGATAGCCCGAACAGAGATCATACCCATGCCTTCAGTACATCAGCAACAACTCTGAAAAGCTCTGAAGTTGGTCTCCCCAGAGATCTGGAGGTAACATCCACGGGAGTGACCGCTTAACAATATGCAGATTATTTAACAGTAAGACGGGCAGTTCTCAGAGTAAATATTTTCCATCCCTACCAGCCTTAAGACAATGAAATCAAAGCTGGTTTCTATGATGTGAATTACAACTCTGCCAGCACCATTAATAATTCTTTTGGACTCTGGTCAAGTCCTTTCTTTAGTTTCAAGAACCCGTAACAGTCTGTGCTTCGGGTTCCAAAAGGGCAAATGGGCAGTTGGTGAGTACGTACCAAATTCATTCCTCAGTCTCCCGTGCAGTTAATTGTACCAGCCTAGATGGGACACCTGCCGCAATGTTAATGTTATTCACAACCAGTGTAGCTCCCTTTCCTCTATGCACATGAGACTTATTTAACCCACCAGAAATTTAAAAGAGACCCAATAAAGTTAAGTGGTACACAGCTTGCCATTTTGTACAAGAAGTGGTTGTGAACCACACCGTCAGTTTTGGTGGCCAAAATCCACAGTAGGAGTGAACTTTAATAATACCCAAGGTAAGGAGAAGAGCCTCATGGGCTTCCAGTCTAGAAATACTACATTTAGAGGGAGTTGCATTGGTTCTTATGAAGTTGTAAGCCCCTAAAAAGCAGGTGCTATTATCTCTCTGTTCTTTGTTAATTAAAAAACTTGCTGAGCCTCTACCACATTCTACATGCCATGCTGGACATGGGGAATGCAAAAAGCAAGGAGCCATGGTCACTCAGGGAACTCAATCTAGAAGAACCCGACAAGACTTGGTGTACACTTAGTAAATATTAAATGGTTATTTCCATAAAGAGTTTCCCTAGGTTCCATGGGACCAGAGTGAGTACTTGAGCATTTGTTCCACACTTTGTGACTGAGCCACAAAGAACTTTTATTTGAATGAACACTTAACCTACAGTGCCTTAGTACGGAGAATGGCATAAAAATTTGCTTTGAGAGCTGGTCCTGAGAACCTCATGCAACATTAGGGTGAAATATTTTAACTGGCTAACTGTTGTTTTGAATAAGAGAGGAGCCTGGTTTACAAAGAGAAGTCTTAAAAGCATGAGGATGTCATGTAGATTCTGCCCAACTTCTACCCGGGCCATCAGCAAAGTCCAACGATTTTTCAACGGCTTGGTCTTGGTGTTTGTAAAATGAGGACGAGGTAAGACTGATTTATTCTTCACAGTGAAAAAGTCCTCTGGAATTGGAAGAGCTGCATTAGAATAATGTTCTTCCAACCCTCATCTTGAATTATTAAACACCAACAGTCTCTAGTCCTCCGTGCCCAGACATTTTGAAAGGGAGCCATGCCAAAGTCCATTAGTGCTGGGATCAGTGTTGGCAGGACACTGGTCCCTTTACTCCCTTTCAGCTGAACCACCAAAATCCAATGTCTGACGGGAAAGCAGGAAGCTGAAATATGGGAGGCCTGCTGCCAATCAGACTGCCCTGTGAACCCAGTTTTCCTGATACCTCCCCTTAGAGTGTTTAAAGGAAGAGTTCGCTTCCACACCCAAAGTTACTATATTTTAGAAATCCTAGAAAATGCTTGCCATGGTGCCCTGCTTTTCAAGACCTCAGGTCATTTGAAAAGTCTTCTGATTCAACAGATGCTGACAAAAT
Organism: Mellivora capensis; assembly: GCA_004024625.1. Classification (NCBI taxonomy): domain Eukaryota; kingdom Metazoa; phylum Chordata; class Mammalia; order Carnivora; family Mustelidae; genus Mellivora; species Mellivora capensis. The sequence goes on along the minus strand of PISX010015262.1, from coordinate 22,336 downwards.
CTAAAAATTCAGGCACTTTGGATTAATTTGCAGGGGGAGGAGTGCAGGGGGCCGTCAGCATTTTAAACTTCAGAGTCCAAGAAGAAGAAAAAGCAAAGTAGAGAAGAAAAGCACAGAAGTCCAGAACCAGACTGAAGGTCTTCTGCTTCCACTAAGGCATCTGCTGCATTAATTCAACTGTGCATTGGCCCAATATATGGGTCTGGCTAGAGATGAAAGATAGATGTCATTGATGGACCTGCCACGCAGCCCTTATCGCTCTGCTCCTCTGGGGGAGAAACAGAGGGCTGGCACTGAGTGGGAGCTACAACTCAGGAGGAGCCCTGTACAAAACGGCAGCCACTAGCTACATGTGATGACCCAGCGCCTGATCAATAGCAGCTAGTCCAGGCTGAGAGCTGCTCTCAGGAGAAGATACACACCAGGTTCCCAAGCACCGAGAAACGGGGGAATGGAGAGTCTCTCGATGTTTTATATTGAGTGCCTGATAAAGTAACACACTAATATTTTGGATATATTGAATTAAATAAATATATAACTTCAGTCACTTCTTCGGTTTCTTTTCTTAATGTGGCTCCTAGAAAATGTGAAAGGACAGCTGTGGCTCTCCTCAGGAGCTCTCATATTTTTACTGCAGTGCTGTCCACAGCACCCCAGTCTCGCCTGGATTCTGAAAAGGCCAGAGCCAACGTATGAAAACACACTCAGACCCGCAAAGCGAATAACATCGTTTTCTTCAAGGTCGACACATTGAGGGAAATAGGACTGATTACTCAGCTCTCCTCTCACAGACGAAATGAAATGCTCTTTTGTAAGGATCTGTTTTAAATACCAAGAAAACCCTGCAGGGTATTGATCAAAGCACGCGTATCGGGGTCCGACAAACCTGAGTGTAAATCCTATCTCTGTCGTTTACTAGCTGTATAACCTCGGGTAAACGAACATATTAAGAACCCTATCTTTGGTAAAAGAAATATAATATCTCCCCACAGGGCTGCTGGGAGGGTTGACATAGCAAGAGGTAGAGAACTTGGGCACAATATCTATTAGCATGCTCGAGAATGGTAGCTCTCTTAGTAAAATGCAAGCAACACTATCTAATCACCTTCCAGAATAATGGTAGGGTAGGGGAGATGGAGGGCAAAGGAGACAGAAGCACTCAACCTAAGGATTTGGAGCGGGTGAACTGGAGAAGCAAGTCTCGGGCTCAGTGTTCATTCCACACGGTGCAACACTGCTCTCTAGTGACAAAAATGTGGACAAGCATTCAGGGGGGGAGGCAGGCAAGGAAGAAAAATGTAAATTTTCCTAGGCACTAAGACAGTAAGTTCTCCAGATCAGAGAGATTATATCAAAGCACAATTTTTACTCATGAGTCACCTTTAAAGCAGTGGCATGGCAATGGAAGAGCAATAAGATTATCAAGATTTACTATTAACCCAGGGCTTGTCGCTTTGTTAATTATACAGGTGCTCAAATAGGAAAACAGTCATTCTCTTTGGACATGTTAAATGTAACACTTAGAGAGGAGAAAACCTGCCCGTGTGTCAAGGTACCAGGATTTATTTTAGTATGAGAACACAGAAAGCTGGAACCTTGTGGACTACTCACTTTCTGTGAGTAGTTTGCAAACGAGATTTGATATTGTTTTTAGTGCAACCATCAAGCTCAAAACTTAAGGCTGAGCTGTCCTATAAGCTTCAACACCACCTTTGCGTGTTTACCTCTTTTCCTCTCACAGGGAACCTAAGGCAAGCCCAGTCCCTGGGCTGCAGAGATTAAATAAGAGCCATGCTTAGCATAGTACCCAACATACCGGCATCTGGTAACCACGGTTATCATTGTTCATTGTGTTGTTTCTGTTGCTCCCGCTGCCCGAGGCCCATGGAAGAAAATGATAAGGTGTAGTAATTCCTTTCACTTTTTTTTTTTTGTTTGAAAGCAAGGCCTACCGAATTTCACTTCCCAAGGCACTTATCAATCAAATTTATCGTTTTAAAACTAGAACATCTGAGCGAAACTTTGATGTCCCTGAGATGCGAAGCCCAAGGATAGTCTAGAATTCAGATAATGATCTTTAACAAGGCACGAAGAGGACACTGTAATCAAAACCATCTCCAAAGACATGTGTTATCATTGTAATCATAGAGGAACTAAGATGGTCCTTTTGGGCAGTCTTTGTCTACCTTCATTCCCTCAATTAATGTGGATGAGAACCCTAATACTTTAGGTGAGAAGACAACCATAATGATTTTCCTTATTTAATTTTCATTTTCAATACAGCGATCTCGTATCTAGACAGTTCTCGGCTGGTGATTGGCTTGGGTTACTATGCGCCCCCTGAAGCCGGCCCCTGACTACTAGGAAATGTACCCTCTCGTTACAGCTCTACGGTTGTTTCGATATCCCGAAGTCACTGCAATCTCCTGAAAAGGCAAAGAAAACCGATGCGAACATATGTCTAACTGACGTCGAGGGCACCTGCTGGAGCAAAGTGGGAAGCAGGGCAGCATGGGGAGCCCTCCTGGAAGGGCTCTGAGTGCCTAACGTGCAGCAGGAAGAATCGGGGCTACCCACCTTGTCGTGATACGGTCCTAAGACAATCCAGCCACAGAATGTGTAACCCAGGTAGATCATACCAGCGCAAGCGCAGAAGCGAAGAACTTTGAGCAATGAGGCTTGCATCGTTAAAATGAGCACCTGAAATAAAAATCAACAGAATGAGGGGAATTAAACAGTGGCTTACCAGAACCCAGTGAAGAAATGAGTCTCAGTCCCCATGCCCCACCCAAGGCCACCTGCTTACGTTATATGCTTGGAAGTACCCCAGGTATCTGATGACGCCAACCCAGACAAAAAGCGTAGACGTCCCGAGCAAAATGCTGCACAGATCGTAATTTGTGAGGTTCTAAGGCATGAAAAAAAATAGACGTGAGCAAGACATTCCACTCCACGCAGCTTGTTAATCTCACTTGAAATCGAAAAGAACGGTCTTGGGAAAGAATGGACTGCCTGCGTCTCTCAGGTGGCACCAAGCACCAAGCACTGAAGAAGAAACAGCCCAATTCCAAATGTGTCTCTCATTTCCTCTCTGTATTTGAATTGGTTGAATTGAGTTTCTGTTCAAACAATATCCTGTAAGAGAAATTGCCTTGACTACTGACCCAGGCATTAAAGAATATAAGGTGATAGTGCTTGGTAAATACCAAACAATACCACTCGGCTATTTTTGAAGGAAAGCTCCAACACGATTTGCTAACCCAGTGCCTGCTCTTGAGGACTTCTAGGTCTCCCTGAGGAGACAAACACACAAAAGCACAGCTCTAACTTAATATGGTAAGTGCAACAAGAGCCACAATGCCTGGCTTGTCACAATCGCTTTCCATGGTGTGACTCCAGAATGGAGCTGGGCCTGGAGGACAGGCTTGGGGGGGGGGCGGGCACTGTAGGTTAACAGACAAAGGCTGAACAAAGACCCAAGGCCAAGGGTGGGCAGGATGTCTTGGAGAGGAATACTGATGGGTTCAGGAGAGCTAGGACAGGAAAAGAAGCAGAGCAAGAGAATGAGGACCCCAGAGGCCATGCTAAAGGGAGGCCACTGCATCCCAGGGGGGGCCATGTGAGGCAGAGGGTTTCAATACTTTGAGAAAAATGAGTCTGACAGTGGTGTGGATGGGTCTGAGGCATAGAAGGTAGAAGGCAGGAAAGCCAGTGAGGGGACTGTTGTAGCATCCAGGCCAGAAAGGAAGATAACCTGAAGGGAGTCAGAGTAGTCAGAGTGGAGAGGAGGGAGGCACGGTAGGTGGTCAGGAGGTAAAGGCGGTGAGACCTGCAGGCTGGCAGCATACAGGGGAAAAGAGCCAGATGGAGGAGGAGGCAAGATGGAGTCATGAGATCAAATCAACTAACAACAAGAGAACATCAGGTGCTTGGTGGTCACTCAACACTCCTGCCCTCACTCCCCTCCCAGAGCACCCATCTGTCCTGGAGGGTCACTACTGGCTCCTGACATGATTGGTTCGTGGGCCAGCTGCTTCTTCTGCAACTTGAAAAAAAAAAAAAAAAGAAGAAGCCCACCCAAACTGCCAAGCTTCTCAAACTTCAGTTCCTATTCTGAAGGTGCTGCTGAGTCTCTGGGGGAGACTCGTAGGAATGTTACCTTCCACAGAACCATGGCTTTCATATGTTCCCTTGATGAGGAATGAAGTCAGAGGAAGCTTCGGTTATATGGATATGAGAAGAGAAAACATGAGACTCACATAGTCTCCATAAGGATTTTATATCTCAAAGCGCCTGGGGTCACCCAGAAAGATGGAAAGAATCGAAGATTAAAATGCATTGCCCCTCACCTTTGCTTTAATTTCCATTTTTAATATGGATCCAATTACTGTCATTAGGTCGCTGATAATCACCAGAATATACCATCCATTGATGAACTCCCACTGGTCGGCGTCACACACTCGTCGCTTGTACTTCTCCAGGAAGAAATCTAGAAATCTCTGTGGCAAACATTTTAAGAAACATTTCTTATAAACCACACTGCCCTCTGGAAGAAGACAGGCGCAAAACAGTGCTCTTGCCTGTAAAGTGATGTGGCGTTACCTTTCCCAACTGGATGGAGCCACTTCAAGGGTGGCGGTTATGGCCCCCACTTTCTCCCATAACCTACCGAAGCTGTAAGTCAGCATTCCAGTACCTGCTAAGTTAACTCACACATCAAAGGGTTATGCTTTAACGCCAAGAGAATCCTGTCATAATAGATAACACTCAGGACATTCCCAATATTTTACCTGTTACCAACTCATTCATTCTGACAACCCCATGAATCAGGCCTATCTCCAGAAGAGGGAACTGAGGCACAGAAAGGCTAGGCCACGGTCTGGACCCAGCGGCCTGGCTCCAGAACGTGTGTTCCCGATGGTGGGAGTCAGTATGACTCCCAATGATGGCCCCTAACTCTGGCAGACCCAGGACCCTGACCTTGGATTCAGAATGTCAGGAGGCTTGGGGGACAAGCAGGAGAAGTGGATATTTACAATATAATTCAACAAAGGTCAAGAATAAGAAAACTAGAGTGTAGACTATTTTCTTGCTCCAAATGGTATCCACAACAGATGACTTCCTTTTTCCCCTGACCCCGGTCTGCATTTAATCACATGCCACAAACCAGAATAAGATTTGTGGGAAGCTGAAGTATACATTCTAGAGAACTCGGAGGGTAAAAAGGTAAAATGAAACTCAGGAGAGAATTTTTAAACTATTTATAAAAATAGAATAAAGTATTTTATGCTTCATTATAACCCATTTGCCATGCCTCCCTGTCAAAATGAACTCTGATTTCAAGACAAAAGATGAAACCCACACATGCTATTACTCTGTTTTTAAGATCGCTCCTGAATTTAAAAGGGTCTCTCATTTATTCTGAAAACATTCAAAAGCTTGAGAGTTCACCACTGTGCACTTGTGCCTAGTAGCTCAGTTTTAAGCAGGATAATTATCTGATCCCACCTGACATGTCAGGAGCCCTTAACTCACCCTCCACACCTCAGGTTGATTAATGCCTTGTGGGGTGGGGGGGGCAATCATTCAAAGGAATCCAATCTAGTTGAGAGCTCCAGAAAGGGCAGGATGACCCAAACTCAAGGGTCCACTGTCTGGACAAACAGGGCGGAGGCCAAGAAGGGAGAGAGAACACTTGAACACACACTTACCTTGCGTAACCTGAGAGCTAGAACAATGGATCTTGTGCACAGAATAAGAGACGCCAAGCAAATCACAATGACAAATGCATCAAACACCAGGACATACTGAGTATTTTTCTGAACTGAGGAACAAAAACAGAATTCAAATGTCAAATTCATGTTACTTGGGAATAAGCTCCAAACAGAATGGTAGTCTGAAGAGAAGTTCAAATGATAAATGCTTGAACATCAGAAATAAATCACACTGTATTCATTCAGAATTCTTTAACTAAGGTAAAACATTCCCTGATGTTAAGAACTGTACATTTAAAAACATATAAACTCTCTGCTACATGTACTAAAAATATTTTCTATGGGCTAGAACTCAACAGAAGGTGGTCCATTTGGGCTCTATTCAAAAGAGGCAAAAGGGACATACTCCTGAGTTCTTTTTCATAAAAGCATGGACACCAAGTTCTCCATCGATGAGGGAACAATTTAAAACACCACTCCTGAGAATCCCTGTTCCTGCTTCTCAACCTTACTGTGTACCTGACTAGTAAATAGTGCCAATCCAATGAGCTGCTTCTGCATGTGGAGCAAGAGCCCCTTGGAATGGAAGTAAGAACAACAGTGACCACATTTTTGTGGTGGAATTCACCGTAGCACGGGGGAGTATACTGGAGGAAGATGCACCTGGAACCCCAGCTCCTCTGAGACCTGATGGTAGCATTCCCCTGCCCATTTTTCCCCTGCCCATTCCTGCAGCTTCAGCACCTGTCCCTCCTCTCTCCCCACCTTCTTGACCTTGAAGCCACAAGGTTGTTCCTCTGTCCCCGCTCCTATCAGGTTTCCTTTCTCTCTTGCCTTAGGGACTTTGCAAGGGCTGATCCCTCCGCCTGGAGCAGGGCCCTTCCCACCCTTCAAGTTAAATTCTTCTTTTTCAGCCTTGGGTTTCAGATGAAATATTTTCCTCCTCAGAAGAGAATTCCCTAAATTCCCATCTGTATCAGCCCCCTCCTATACTCTTTCAGAGCACTGTGCACAAGTACACACACCCACAGCTCTGTTTATTCCTCTCTGTTCCATGGCCACTGCCCCTGTGGCACATGAAGGGGCACAGAGACAGGGCAGAACAGGAAAGATAGTCAAGGAGCCTAATGAGCTGGGTCTGAATCTTAGGTCTGCACTCAGAACCTGTGAAGCTTTGGGGAAGTTGCCTCTGATGTCTCAGCCAAAAAAAAAAAAAAAAAAGGTAAGGGAAAAAAAAAAACCCCCACCACAGGGCATTTGTGAGGATGAAATAAGTTTCACAGACGAAAGCCCCTAGAACAGCCCCAGGGAAAGAACAGCATTTCCAGTGCTTCCTACTGGATATCACTCATCGGTCTGTCTTCCCCATGAAATGACTGACCCTAGGAAGCAGGGAATGTATGCATTTGTTCAACACTATGGTGTCTGTGCTTTCCCGATGCTTCAGAATGCTTAGAGAGGAATCCAGAGCCTTCGGAACATGAGAAAACTACTGAATAACCCAAGTTAGAACCCGTGAAGGTCTGAGCTCGTTACAGAGGGAGAGAAGGCACAGAGCTGTGAGAGACCAAGGTCTCCAGAGGGACCTAAGCAGTAAGAGAAAAGGACCATCCAAGAACGACTCCCGATTTTCTGTCTTGAGTAAACTGAGCTCAGTCTGGACGTTCATGACAAGAGAGGACGAATTGGTGGCAGTTAAAACCATGGGTGAGGACACGGCCACTGAGACCACAGAGGGGAACAGGGACTAGGAAGGACGGGAGGAGGGGCCACAGTGTGGGGAATTACGGAGGAGCCGAGCTTAGGAAGTAGACTGAGAAGGGCTAAGGGAGAGGAGAATGGGACTGAGGACAGGCAACCTTCCGTGGGGCACTCAGGGGGGATTATAAAGCGGAGCACTCTCCAAAAGAGGCCTTTAACAAAAAGACCAAGTGTCCGTGGATTTAATAATTCAAGGGCATGAGCAACAGTGGCCAGTCAGTCTGAGGGCAAAGCAGCTCATCCTGTGGGTCATGAGCAGAGCCGGCCAGTAACTGTAGTTCCCTGAGCGCATTATTGAGCCTTGCGAAGTTTCAGATGCCTCCACTACAAAACAGCCTACTGTACCTTCTTCATGGGCTGTCAGGACATCAGATGAAATAATCCACGTCAAGTGCTTGTTAGAACAGCACCTAGCACTTACATTTACTTATGGCCGTTTTATAACTATGAAGTTTCAGTTATCTTGAGATATCATCTGATGGGTAGGTAACAACACAACTTAACCAGAACCCAAGACTTTCTTCCTTTCTTTCCTTCCAATCCATCTATCTATCTATGTCTGCCTGCCTGCCTGTCGGAGCCACGGGATGGGGCAGAGGGAATAGGTACAGTGTTTGGGAAGATGGGCCTGAAAACCTTATGAAACACAAGGATAGCATCTAGTACTTTCCTTGCTGGCATATAACCAGAACAAAATCTCTATGATTACTTGTATTGGGTCTTATTTACAAATGGGGAAATGGAGGCCCATACCTAGAAGAATAAACCACCTACCCTACCAGACAAACCAGCATCAGATTCAGGCTTTGTTCTTCTTCTTATTGTTGTCATATTAGCTTCAGACATCTTTTTATTTATTTTTTCCTTAATTCTAGTTAGTTAGCATACTGTGTAATATTAGTTTCAGGTGTACGGCATAGTGATCCAACACCCAGTGCCCATCACCCCAAGTGCCCTCCTGAATTCCCATCACCTATTTTGCCCTTTTTCACCTCCCCTCTGGTAACCATCAGTTTGTTCTCTATACTTAAGGGTCTGCTTCTTGGGGTGCCTGGGGGGCACACTCGGTTAAGTGTCTATGTCTCAGTTTGTCCAAATCTTGGTTTCAACTCAGGTCATGAACTCAGGGTCATGAGATCGAGCCCTGTGTTGGGCTCCACACGCAGCGCGGAGTCTGCTTAGGACTCTCCTTCTTCCTCTGTCCCTCCCCCCTGCTCTCTCTCTCAAATAAGTAAATCTTAAAAAATAAAAAAATGTTTTAAAAAGAGCCCGTTTCCTGGTTTGTCTCTCTCTCATATCCTGTTTTATCTATTGAAAAGACTAGTTGGTGTGCTAAAAAAAAGAATTTTATGAACATTGCAATTGCTTTCTTACTCCATTGAATCTATATTCCTGCCACAGGAACATTTCTTAAATTTTGGTTATAAAACACTAATCCAGAGAGATGCCCTGCCCCTGCCAACCTGGTTAGGGAAGTCCTACACACCACCCCTCCTCCTGGAGGTCCTGAGGAGTCCTGCGCTAACTGCCACTGTCCACCTGACCCAGGGCTTCCCCTGCTTGCTAACCGCTCTTTCCCTGTGACACTTGGGAAATCACCCCTTAGTGGGGGATTCTACCCACCAGTCCCTACCATCTTCAGCCCCTCCTACCCTCCTTCCTATGTTTATAAAATCCAGTTAAAGTGAGGATGAGTGGCACACTTGGGGATGGGTATTAGAAGTCATAAAAGGCAACGTGAGGTTTGTGTGTGAAGATGGACAATCCCTCATCATTCTTCCTGAGTTAACACACGTAATGACAAGAGGAAGAGAAAAACCTCAGGGTAAGAATATGGACTTGAAGGGGCGACTGGGTGGCTCAGTGGATTAAGCTGCTGCCTTCGGCTCAGGTCATGATCTCAGGGTCCTGGGATTGAGCCCCGCATCGGGCTCTCCGCTCGGCGAGGAGCCTGCTTCCCCCTCTCTCTCTGTCTGACTCTCTGCCTACTTGTAATCTCTCTGTCAAATAAATTAATTAATTAAAAAAAAAGAATATGGACTTGAAGGAGCCTCAGAACTTTATGGAAATAGCACAAAGATTCCACCAGATGTCACCCTTGCCTTTCTCTTACTTCCAATCCTTCCACCAGACAGCTTCCATAGATAGGAAAAAAAAAAAATCCACTTCCTAAGCTGGTTTCCAAACTTCAGCTTTTAAGGGTTTCACGTCACATCATGTAAAATTCATATTCTCCTAGTAACAGAATCTGGTTACTTAGGGCACAGGTCTGGGAGAAGCATGAATGTTCGTGTTTCTACTCAGGGGTCAGTGAGGTTTGTGTTTCTCCTCACTGGCCACAGAAGGGAGCCAGAGCTCTGCTCTTCTGAGAACAGGCACCAAAAACTCCCCAACATCCTAACAGCCCTGTGGGGGTAAAGGAAACCAGGTTCTGGCAACACATTTGACCCATTAACTCTTTCGGTCAGAATGCCTATTCCAAACCACATTTCACGTGCGACAAAGGTCAGCTTTTCTCACATTAAATAGCTGAATCTACACTTGGACTTGCCAAATATGCATGTGATCTGTGTGTTTGGGGGCGGGGGAGCATTGTCTCTGCTGGGAAATAGGAACCACTTTCAAACAGAAAGAAACTAAAACTATCTATGCTGATCAGAGCCTTGAGTCAGTTAATGGAAATACTAAAACCAAACCTTCAGAATCATTAGGATATGTTATATAACTGAACAGCCCTGGGCCACACACAAATCTAGATTAAAATAAATCGAAAATAGTTAAAAAAAAAAAAAACCACAGGTATTTTACATTTTCTTTGGTTCTAATAATCTGATCAAAGGCAAATTCACTTCAACAAAACTGGTAAATTAAAAAATACTGACAAGGAACACCTGGGTGGCTCAGCCCATTAAGGTCTGCCTTTGGCTCGGGTCATGACTGCAGGGTCCTGGATAGAGTCCCACATCAGGCTTCTTGCTCAGCGGGGAGTCTGCTTCTCCCTCTGCCTGCTGCTCTCCCTGCTTGTGCTCACTCTCTTTCTTTCTCTGATTCAAAAAAAAAAAAAAATTTTTTTTTTTTAATTTTTTTTAAATGGAAAAGATACTGACAATCTGGGGCACCTGAGTGGCTCAGTCAGGTAGTTCTTGATTTCCGCTCAGGTCATGATCTCAGGGTTGAGGGATCGAGCCCCGCTCTGTGATCAGTGGGGAGTCTGCCTGAGACTCTCTCTCTCCCTCTGTCCCTCCCACCCACTCACTCATGCTTTCTCCCTCTCTCTCTCAAATAATAAATAGATCTTTAAAAAAAAAAACCACCTGACTTCTGAAACTAGTAATACATTATGTTAATTCATTAGATTTAAATGAAAAACAAACAAACAAACAAACAACTGATGATCCATTATTAACACCATCACGACCAGCTCATTAAGAAGTCCCACATAACCCATTTTAACCTGTGGATGAAGAGGCGTTTTCTGAGTAAGAACTGAGTAAACCACTTAGTGTTTGTACAGGCTACTCTCTGACCTCCGAGGTTTTGATCTCTGTCCGTTGTCAAACACTCGGCTCGAAGCATACCTTCTCCAAAAACCACTGCTGGTTGTCACTCTGCCCCAAAGTTAACCGTTGCTTCTTTATCCTCATCCCTTTCTACCTCCACCACTTAGATTTCACAGGCACATCAACCTCTCTCCCTGAGGCCTTTTCCTTCTTTTTCCGTAGTGCCTAGCAATCACTATGTGCCAACTCGTGTTTTTGGTGCTTTCCTTGATGCAATTCATTTAATACCCAACATCCTGGGAGATAGGTACTGTCATCATCCTCATTTTATAGAGAAAGGTTCAAGATCACATGGTTCAAGATCACAGGCATAGTGACTAGAACCAAGACCCAGACCCAGGCAGTCTGGCTCCCGAAACTGGTCCTAAGTACTGGGAACACGGCCTCTCCTAAGACATGTGCAGTCAACACCTGCTGAAACAGAACAAAAAGGCAAAGCTCTAGGATATATGCATAGGACTGAATGCTCAAGAGTTTTCTGGAGCTCTTTCTTCCCATCACCACTTAAATACCCCCAATCCCAAAATTATGTGTTAAAAATCATCCATGATCCATAATGAGAAAGCAGGTGACATACTTACTAGAACCAGATATGTTCAAGTCTTTACATTCTTCGATTTTAGCCTCACTGTCAAAATAGATCTTGATCTTGCCACTGTGAGCTTTATTGTCAAAGGTGATCTGGAGACACAAATGCACGGCAAGGTTACCGCCCAGCAGAAAGTATGGCCCACTGGAGCAACTCTTCAAACACCACTGGCATTCACACAGCACGCTGATTCCAGAATAATTATACTGATGAAAATGTCCTCATAACATGATTCCTTCCCACATTTCTGTTACTAATGAAGAAATAGGGCCCAAAAGGTGAACATGTGCAGTTCTAATGAATCACATCCGGGTTCAGAGAAATCCGAGAGCGTAACAACTAACCAGTCCTCGGAACAAAACCAAGATTCACCAGTCTTTGACAAGAGAACACACTGATCTCATTTACTATACCGACCGGAACTGAAAAGCATTTGCTTCAACTTAGTCCTTTGGGAATGAAATGCTAGGTCTTCGGGAAATTATTTTTGTTTGCTTCAAATGCTGTAACACTTTCAGAAATGACAACGATTGCTCCCAGGCTGCGGGCTGAATTTAAGATCTCCAAATAGCCTCAACCTTCCACTTATGTTTCAGTCATGTTGTTTACAAGTGGAATGTGCAGAAGATCGTAAGGCTTGAGAGCAGTATTTGGGGGCTTTCCCAGGGGAGGACGAGGCTGTGCATGCGCCAGGGTTAGTGCAGGTGTCTTCACAGGCCACCGGCCCTGAAATGGGGCCTGCGGGTCTAATTCTCAAGCCTTTGGTTTGGTCGGAGGAATATTCTTGGATTACACAGAGTGTGGCTCGTGGGGGAGATGCTGGAGCACCCATGGATTTCATTACAGGTCCCCTACATGTGCAGCTCTAAAAGCTCTCTGCCTGTGAATACGGGGGGATTTGCAATGTGTTCTGTCATATGTAGGACACCCCAGGAAGGTTAATCATACTCTTCTGTGCCAGAGACATTCTTCCTCACCACAGGTCAAGATTTAGAATTACTTTTATTTCTTTGTGTACGTGTTTCCCAGGCGAGCTCTTCCACTAGGCTGTAAATTTCCTGAGGGCCACTGCACCCCAACAGTAGACAGTATGGCCGTGCCTGGTATGTGGGGGGACTCATTGCATCTGAGTTGATAAAGGGCGGTCACAGACAACCATCGGCTTAGCGTTTGGTTTTGCCCCTCTATAAACGGGAGCGAAAGAGGGAGGGTAAAAGGGAAAGTCCAAGGAAGGAGAGGGCCAGTTACTCTCCCCACAGAAGCGTACACTCTCCTCGAGTGCACGTGCCTCCCCTCAAAATAAAAGAAGCAACCACTAATCCTTTGCTGACTGGCCCTCAGATCAAGTGGGGAGAGGGAGCACTTTCTGCCTGGAGTTTGAAAACATTTGCTATAACAGTTGCAAAGACCTTCCTCTGAAAGTAGCAGAAACATTAGAGACACTCAAAACACTTGTCGTCAGCTTTTCTTTCCTAATATATTATGGGAGTACTAGGTCAAAGCCAATTTTGAAAATTCCTCTTTCCAGCCCAGAAGTCTGGTTTTAAAAAGTTGGAAAGGGTTTGGTTCATTTCCCCAAGTAGCGGTCTCTGGACCAACAACGCTAGGAAGTGTCATTAAGCTGTTTTAAACACAACTGCCCCTAACACATCTCTTAGAGGCTGGTGTGTTTTCCACTTGGCATCTGCAATGGGGGGAAATCTTTGTGCTATTTTGCAACCTTTCTGTCAGTCTGATGCTTTTTCAAAACCAAAAAATAAAATAAAAGAAAAAAGAGAAAAGAAAGAAACATGGGTTTGGCATCTGCAAGAGGAGTAGAGAAAAATAACAAAAACCTTCAGTATGACAAGACACTTGCCGTGTTCTGAAAGACGTAACAGTCTGGTAACTCTCGGGAATGAATCGTCTGTAGGTCAATGCCCTTGAGGTGAAAGGAAATTTCAACTTGTAAGAGCCTGAATAAGAAATATTACAAGGTATAAATTGTCATGGTCTTACTATCCTACTCTGCTTTCCCCATCCCTGTCTCCTGGGAAATGAGACTTAAAAACATATTTACCGATAAAACTCCAGTCTGAAGAACGACGAGTTCTTCCAGTCCTGAGGGGACTTGGAGAGGTCTAAGTGAACACAGTCTAGAGCAATGAAACAAGAAGGATTGTTTCAGGCAACAACCAAATGCTAAAAGTAGTGGGGCAACGTGTGCTGAGAAACAGGACACTTAAAAGTTCCAATGTATCTTCCCACAAAATCCGTATTCATTGTAACAAGACCTGTAACTTGACAGGGAAGAACCCGGAGATACACCCTAACCACATAATCACAGTTAACATCACCAGTAATGGGATAAAGAGACATCATGAACCTCCTGAAATAATGTAGTGTGGTATTCTTGCCCCAAATGCATAACCTCAATCAAGTCATAAAGAAATAGAAAAACCCAGGTGAGGAACATTCTACTCTTTTAAAATGTCAAGGTCATTGAAAAAAAGGGGTGGGGGGCTAAGGAATTTCATTTTGCTCCAGATTAAAAGAGATTAAAGTGACCTCACAACTAAATGCATTATGTGATCCTGGCCCAGGGAGGTGGCAGGGGGTGGGGGAAGGGCCCATGGCGAGGGTGGGGGAGGGAGAGTTAGGGGGATGGGCAGGCAGTTTTCTTTTTCTATAAAGAACAGGGCAATGGGTGATATGTGAATAGGATTTGGAGATTACAGTACTGTATCCAGGTTCCTTGGTGCTTTTGAGCACTGTATGGTGGTTATGTAAGAGAATGTTCTCGTCTAGGGGAAATGTACATTGAAGTATTTAGAGGTAAAGAGACATCAAGTCTGCACCTTATTCTCATATATTTCAGGAGAAATATTTATACATTGGAAGAATGATAAAACAAACGTGGTAAAACGTTAGCCTTTGGAAAATCTAGATGAAAGGTATACCAGAAAATCTTTGTGCTATTTTGCAACCTTTCTGTTAAGTCTGATGCTTTTTCAAAACCCAAAAATAAAATAAATAAAACAAAAAAGAGAAAAGAAATAAACTTAGGTTTTACTCAAGTAAAAGCAAGTTATGAGCTGTAAACTATAAAAGAACAATTCCAAGAGCCTCCCATAAAAATAGTCTCGTCCTTGGGTAGCTCAACACCTTGGCAGGAAAGCAAGGAGGTCTAGAAATGGTGAATGTCTTTCAAGGTCACAAAGCCCTAGCACAGGACAGGGGGAAGCCAGCCTGGCTGACTCTTGCCAAGGCTGTTGCTGCCCCTTCATGCTGCCTTTGGAATGGAGAAGTCGGGGCTGCGGCAGGTCTAGTACCCAGGAGGTTCTTGAGAACCTTGGTAGACTTGATGGCTGATTCTTTAAGCATCTTCTCCCACTGCACCCGGAGTAGCAATGACCTCCCATCACTAAACAGGACATGACCTCAGCTTAGCCACCTCGCCTGATTGAACACCAGTTTTGTCAGATGTAAAGTAAAAGCCAAACTGATGAATGATATTTAAGGTCCTTCCACTTCTCACATTCTTATTTGAAGACAAAGTAAAAGAAAATAAAACATTTAAAGTGATTTAAGTGGCTGGATTCTGAAAAGAGAAGGAACATGTTCAAAATCTATGTGCCACGTTCTGTCCCAGGTCTCTTCTTCCTGTATTTCACTCATTCTAAGATATTTCTTTTTTTCACTTTTAAATACCTCTGAAACAGAAGAGTTTTAGTATTTATACTTATATTTAACAATATTAATGGAATCTTAGATTCAGAGAAATATAATAGCATTTGTTAGTTAATTTTATACTTTATGTAAAATTCACCTTGTAAAAGTCTATGTGGTTATTCAAGTTTTATAATTGTAAGTATGGAATCACATTCCTCTAAATACACATTCAGGACTCTCTCAAGTCTGGCTGATCTTATGTTACAGTCAGTGCTAATGAGGACATCAAGCACCTTTTGGCAATAAAATCGAAGCACGGGGTTTTGAGTTTTCATTTAAGGACGGCAAAAGCCTTAAGTAAAACATCAAACCTCAAACAGAAATGAACTGGTATTAGAGTAGCAGCCTCGGCACTCGAAGAATCTCATTTACAGGGCAGAATACTCCAGCAAATGAAATAACAACGCTCTTAGAGATAAAGGGAAGAGTAGAGTTTACGTGTTTTTACAACAACAGGGAAAATGGTGAAATGCTCGTAATGTCTCAGGCTGAGAACATGTGGAAAGGAGAACATGAATTCAAAATCTGTGTTACAGAAAACGAAGCACTACTGTATTAAAATGATAGCAATCTAAATGCTATAAAAACATTTTTAAAAACAGAAATTTATAACAGTCCCTCCAATGAGGCTAAACTGTAAAGCCATAGGTCTAGAAGAATGATATGCCCATAGCATGACTTAAGGGAAACCCTGAGCTTGAAGGGCACATTTTGTCATGCAATTAAATAGAGCCCCGCCGAGGAAGTGGGCATGGAGGGTGACCTCTGCATTTAGCACACCGAAGGATGACTCTTAATAACAAAGATGATGCAAAATTCATGCATAGGTAATCTAGAACAGCTTCTGCTAGTTCACCCACGTAAACTATAACACCTCACCAACGCCTATTCCCATCATGTGCAGGCTTCCTCCAGCATATCTGAGAAAAGAAAGTCTGAGATCCAGTATCAGGCATTCTAATAGTAGTCTTTACATCTTTTCAATAGATATGTCAAAGGGTTCTCTTTGATGAGTTACATTTCCTAAGTCAAAAATACAATTAACTTGCTCAGTCTCTCTTAAAATAAAGTCAAATTAATAACCAACTTCTCTCCATTTGGTTAGAACTATTCCAGATTCTGATAGAAGGAAAACAAAGAAGGACACCACTGCCCAGGGTTCAGGTAATAAATCCTGCTCTCTGGCCCTGCCTGTCCTGCCCAGCCTCTGACACTGATTCTGGCCACATTTCTTTAATCAATTTTCCAAGAAAAATCAATTGAGAAAAACGATGCAAGAATCACTGGAAAATAGTTGTAACCATGTTTTTAAGAAGACAAGGGGCACTTCAAGGCTGCTGACCACGGAACCACGCTGCAGACACCTAGATGACCTCTCAAAGCACCCTGGGACCCTTGGTGGTGCTGGCTTATGGGCTGCTTCTTTCAGGGTTAAGAGCATGGGACACACTGACTCATGAAGAGATTCTCAGCGGGCAGCCTGTGGAAACAGACTCAGAACCTCTATTTGAGAGATGTGTTCTTTGATTATTTTACCAAAGCGTCTTAAGATGGGATTATAGGAAGTACGGTCAAATGAACTGTGTGATGCTCTCTTCTTAATAAAACTATTCCACATTTAAACTGCTCCTAGAACCACCCTCCCCAACTCCTGAATTGTTAGCTTCTTGAGGAGTCATGAATGATGAATCTTGGTAGTACAGAACCCCAGTACATAAAACAGGAAGTGACTTGGGCATGATAGGTTCTACACCAGAGATTTGTTGAATGAATGGCAAAACCCCCAGAGCCTTAAGTCAACCACTTTGCACTTATATATAATGTGTTTTTAAATTCCTAACAGAGTGGCACAAAATACTTCTACTTGATTAGATATTAACTTTTTGCAGAGCAACCTCCTCAAAGAGAAAATGAGTTGCTAACCCCAATTTATCTTTGTAGAACATTAATGTAGTTAACATGTAATTCAAGAGTACCAAGCATTTTAACATACATTATTTATAAATAGACTCTTTTTTTTTTTCAAAAGCCCAATTATCTCCTCGTGAGGGAAAAACCTCAACAAACAGGAAACACCTGTCCATTTACCTCAACCCCCGACAATCTTGAGTTGTACAAGAAGTTCCACAAATGCTCCCCAGTCCTAACTCAGTAGACCCGCAGCTCCCTGAGGCAGAGCCCTTTGCAGGCATATAGTCAAGCCTCAATGAAGTTAGCTGTCACAAAAGCAACGTAAGTCCATTTGGGTCGTCAGCACATGAAGGGATGTTTGCTCTTTCCACAGAAGACGATATGGGTATATACTGAAATGATCTGTGTGTTACCTTTTTCAATGTCGCTGTCAATATTCAGTGTCTCATTAGAAGGAAACATGGTCCCTTTCTTGTAATGTTGCTTACAGACTTTTAAGCCAATTCTGTTGTCTTCATTTTCTGCATAACCAAGGGTCCCCAGGGATATGTTCTTTAGCTGACGATACTGTTAAAAATAGTTAAGTAAAAATAATATTGGCTTTTAAGGGTTTCATCAGAAGTTATAGCATACAGAATACACTTTTAGCTATTTTAAATTGTTTCTATCAGATCCCTCAACAGAACTCCCCTGTGTAAAATACCACAAGGTAATTTTCTCATGGTTGGGCAGGAAACACACTGCCTCACGGAACTCAGAGCTAACGTAAACATGCTGACAGACGCCCCCCCCCAACCGCAGTGACAGCCAAAGCCGGGGTGCTCTGGCCTCACAGCAGAGTACTGTCCCCTGGCGCCAAGCCCCACCTTCCCAAGCCACAGTGGCCTCCAGGCATTTCTTGGAGCTTGCCAGGCACATTCGTGCCTGAGCCTTCTCTGTTCTTCAGATCTTGAGTCAAAAATTACCACTTTGGTGAGGTCTGCTCTTACCGTCCAGTGCAAGTAGCAAACATCCATCCCCAGAGCACAGGCTCCAGCAGGCACTGCCCATCTCCTCCCCTGCTTTATTTCACAGCACTATCACTTTCTGACACATCACTGAAGACCCAAGCTGTCCACTCCCCACAGCTCATGTTAGGACAACTGGCCTTGGCTTATATGAACTTACAGTGGCTCTCATCAAATGACTTTACCATTCGCCAGTCTGCACTAAGAGGGTTAAGAGGGCTTTCCTAGCTCCCACCTTTCATTAACATGACTTTACTATTCTGGGAAACTTTTTTTTTCTTTTTTGAGAGGGGAGTGTGTGGAATCTTAAGCAGGCTCCACAACCGCTGCCCGTGGCAGTGGAGCCCAACTGGGGCTTGAGCTCAGGACCCTAAGATGAGAACATGACCTGTACAGAAATCGAGAGCTGGACATTTAAGCGACAGAACCACCCTGGCGCCCCATACCAGAAAACTGCTACCCAGAAACATAAGTTACAAATAACCCTCTTGTTCATTTCAGGAATATCCAAACCAACCCATTTAAGCAGATAATCAGTTTGAAGATTGAGTCTAATAAATCCAAGACTTTTTGAAACCATGCCCCTCTCCCCAAAACCCTCACCTTCTTGTGCCCACCAATCGAAAACTATTACATCCTATCTTTACCCAATTCTAACTGAACTCCCCCCATACTGAAAGACCCACCCTATGTCGTCTTCAAAATGTGTATTTGGACTTTGCACTCTTCACCCAAGGAGCTAAGGAGAAGGATCAAGAGAGCATCTCCCCCACCTCTGTAAGCAATAAGCTCAGTTTTGCTTATCAGTGTGTTTTCCTGGTGGTGTTTTCAGGGAGATAGCACTCAGTGCTATCCATTTCACCTCTCATTTGTCTGGTTCTCTCCTCTACAATGAAGTTCTGTATGAACAGGGCTTTTGTCCATTTTATTCATGATGCATTCCCAGTGTCTAGCACAGTATCTCGTGTATTGTAGGCACCCAAATATTTCTTGAATGAATGAGAAAAGAAAAAAGAAGAAGAATGATTTCTCGCCCCTAAATGCTTTCTTCAGGCCTATCAATCTGGCTTCTCAATACTTGCTTAGATACAACTATATCCTATCCAACTCCATGTTCTTAAGATCCAGCTTGGCTTATTAATGCTAAGACACCAAAGTTGAGACGCTGGAGTCATAGATTTGGTATCTCATTCATCAAAACTTCTGAGATTATAAATCCCCTCTTGGCAATTTGAACTTGGGGAAAGTAAGCTCCCAAAGGTAGTGGGTGTAAAGGGATAAATAAAATACACAAATCTTAAAGAAAAAACTTAAATAAGCAAAATCCATCGTGTGGAAACGTAGCTAGAGAAATAGCAATGAACTTTTTTGGGCAGACAAGGCAAAATTTAAATTAGACTATTTTAATGCACGTATAATTTTGTTGTTGTTGTTAAAAACAACCAAGTATAACATATTCGTAAAGTGTAGGTCATTCACAACGAAACACTTGCCTGACTGAAAGCAAAAAAGATGCCCTCATAGACATCCTCCTGAGTATACACACTGCAACTGTAGTCATCTTCGTCCGCGCCAGAATAGCCTTTTAAAAACAAGTGCTTAAAAGCAACAGTGTTCTCTTCTTTGAAAGCAACCACCATCTGGTTACTTAAACCAAAACGAACAAGCTAGAAAAGAAAATCAAATAGGAAGATGTGAATTTTCCATTTACTAGGGCAGGCAAATGCATTCTTATTATCATCAACCCCCGCCTGGAAACCTCAGCCAGGGTTTATTAACTGTATTTATGTCCAAATACAAGTCCCCCAAAAGAAAATCCTCATCAAACTCATCACCAAGTCAAAATAGTGTAAAATTAGAGGAAATTACCACTCCCAGTGACTGCCAGCCCTACTGGTCTTTAATGAAGGAGAAAAAGGAGAAATTCAAATCGGTGAAGTCAGAATCCATTTTTTGTATACTTCAGCTTCAAATTAATGGTCTTAAAAACTGAACCATAAAATAAGTCATTTTTTGTTGATTTAACATGTATAAATTGCAATTATATTTAAAAATCACAACTATGTTTTATATATAGCTTCTAAGGATGCTTTTTGAAAAGTGAGCTATATGATACTCCAGCTAAGAGGTAAGAGTTGTCAAAGGAATTCAATGATTCCAGCTCTGCAAGAACGTTTATATAAGATTTACACCGAGGAGTTCCTGCTCCAAGATCTAGAGCATCAAAGCACCTGAGAGAATTACAGGGCTTGCTTTACCACTCGGAGTTCAAACCCATTCACTGTCAGGAAGCGCCCACCTTATTGTGATAAAACTACTTACTCTGCCTTACATTGTATCCTAGTCCAAGCTCAGGCACCAAGGGCTCCCTTTACCAGGAGGGAATGTATTCTTCCTGCCCATCTTGGAATCCAGTAAGTGGGGAAAATTAGCAGGCACTAAGTGTGTACCCAAAAAACCCAGGAAATTATACACACACCAACAATCTCTCTCTCTCTCTCTCTCTCTCTCTCTCACACACACACACACACACGTAATGGCAGAAGATAAGTCAGACCTTTCTAAGCTCTGTCCCATACACCCTTCCCCATCTACCTATTTTGTCTCCTCATCTACTTCATAAGACAATAAAAGTCCAAAAATTGTGCCCTTAAATCTTCATCCTGGTAAGTCTCCAAAGCAATTTGGGACTGTTTCTTCATGTGTGAAATCAGCAGGTCCAGCTAGATGACTGTGGCATTTCTGCTATGTCTGTCACTCCACGGCTGGCTATGAGAGACTGCACGGCACTGAACCCGGACCTCAACTAGTGACCCTTTCAGATGAAACACACAGGAATCTGCATATGCAAATATATATACTATTTTTAATGATTTTATATGTTTTAGCTTTTAAGTTTTGTCTGACTCTTTGAAAAGGCTGAATTATTTAAAAAAAAATAGCTACTGCTTTTCAGCAACTATTATACGCCAGGTGCTTATGGAACTGTACTACGAGCACTGTCTCTGTTACCAACACCAATTCTAAGTGACCTGACTATGGTTAACTCCCACTTTATGCCTGTGGAAACTGAGATTTAGCCCCATTAAATTGCCCTAAGTCTGGCAACTAGAATGAAAGTCAGGTCTAACTCCAAAGTCACCCTATTGTGCTATCAAATTTACCTTTGTTGAAGAATCTGCCTTTGGGACTCTTACAGAAAAGAATTTAGGTGCTGGCTTTCGAGAATTGCCACTACCGTTTGAAAACATACTTAGTTGACACTCTAGCATCTGAGCCTCACCAGGTCACATTCCTCAAATACCAAGTCAAAGGATTGAGCAATTGTTAAACCCCAGCTAGTCTAAGGAAAATACCAGATAAAAAACCCCACATCATCCAACTGGGCTAGAAATCAAGCAACTGGAAGCCAAAGGTTTTCCAAGCATGTAACGTCTGTCAATGGTAGCTGTAGGAGATGCCAGAAAGGTTCACGTCGCTTTCTGAAAGCCAAAAGTAAACCAGGGAACCATTACACACGTGATTGTTTCAAGGCCTTATTAAATACTGACACACAAATGAAAAAAAAATTGGTATACACACAATGAATTGGGTTCTTTGGTCAAAGTCTGCTGAGTGCTTGTTATATGACGTGGGCAAGATCAAGTTACATGGTGTTGAATCACAGCCCTTATCTACTGAGTGTCAGGAACTATGCCAAAATATATAATTTTAAAAAACTTTAAAATTTTAAAATTCTTGGATTGGAAGAATAAACATTGTTAAAATGTCTATACTACCTAGAGCAATCTATACTTTTAATGCCATTCTGATCAAAATTCCACCGGTATTTTTCAAAGAGCTGGAGCAAATAATCCTAAAATGTGTATGGAATCAGAAGAGACCCCGAATTGCTAAGGATATGTTGAAAAACAAAAATAAAACTGGTGGCATCTCATTACCTGATTTCAAGCTTTACTACAAAGCTGTGATCACCAAGACAGCATGGTACTGGCATCAAAACAGACACATAGACCAATGGAACAGAGTAGAGAGCCCAGATATGGACCCTCAACTCTATGGTCAAATAATCTTCGACAAAGC
>PISX010015261.1:0-50190 GCA_004024625.1 Mellivora capensis | reverse complement strand
CCTCCAGCAAAATAACTTTCCTTAAAAGAAAAAGGAGTATGTGTCAAGAACATAAAAGCATCTATTTTAAACAACCTTATTACAATGTGTTATTATATTTATTCTAATATAAAAGTTAGCCTTTTTTTTAAAGATTTCATTTTTAAGTAATCTCCACACCCAATGTGGGGCTCAGACTTACAACCTGAGATCAAGAGTCGCATACCCCACTGCTCTCCATTGCTGAGCTCGCCAGAAACCACACAAAAATTCACATTATAAAATGCTAATGCCTTTACATGTAACCTTAGCTACAATATTCCTATGTATGAATAGGGAAATCCTTTCACCAAAATATCAAGTTGCATGTAATCCAGTACCAGTCCAATGGCCAACTCTGCTTTGCTATAATTTCAAAAACGCAGCAATTATTTAGCACTTGTTATAAGCTGATGCTGTACCATATGAAGGTGATGGATGAGGGAGTCAGTTCTTACCTCCAGAAAGCACAGGGTCCAGTGGTGCAAGAGCGCTTTGTAACCCAGGAGCACTGATAGAGTGCATTAAGGGTTTTGCTGCTGGCACATAGTTATGATGTGACAGGCTCTTTTAATCTACTCTTTAATTAGATGAGTTAATTCATGTCAGAATCTTAAAAGAGTGAGTGGCACACTATAAACTCTCAATAAATATTAGCATCTTTGGGAGGAACATGTCGGTGATCCATTTTGGACATGATTGAAACAACATACCAAGAGAGATTAATAATTTAGTAAATTAGCTAGAGTGTGGAGAAGCTGTGATCAGCACTGATGTTGGTCTGCCTTCCAAACTCAGAACCTCCACTGCCCCACTAGTCCTCAAAGTGTGCAGAGTACCCACATGAAGAGGGCTTCATTCCACCTCTGGATGGGGAGTTAAGGAAGTTTTCAAAGAGGCAGAAGCCCAAAAGCTGGGACTTGAAGAAAAAGTTCATTAGAAAGCAAAGAGCCACAGAAGTAAATTCCAAACAGGGGAAAGCATCTGCAAAATAATCAAGGCTCAGATGGGTATGGCACATCTGGGGTGACAGCAAGTAGTCCACTGTGACAGGACAGTTAGAAGTTCAGGAGAAGATGCAAGAGGTGGTGGGAAAGACAAGGCTGAAAATGGAACAGATGAGGAAAAGCCACAAAGACTGTGCTCATTAACACAAAGCAATCATTTCTAGTTTTAAGAAGGAAAGAGACGAGGGGTGCCTGGGTGGCTCAGTGGGTTGAAGCCTCTGCCTTCAGCTCAGGTCATGATTGCAGGATCCTGGGATCGAGTCCTGCATTGGGCTCTCTGCTCAGCGGGGAGCCTGCTTCCTCCTCTCTCTCTCTCTGCCTGCCTCTCCAGCTACTTGTAATCTCTGTCAAATAAATAAATTAAAAAAAAAAAAACAAAAAGAAAAAAAAAGGACAGAGACAAGGTGGGGGTGGGTGGTGGCAGGTGGAGGGCAGGGAGGGGAGCGTTGGAGAAGGAGGAGAAACGAGGGCAGTGGAGGCGGTGAAGAGCGCTGGGTACCGGGCCAGGGGAGCCTCAGGCTCTCGGGGAAGAGACGATGATGGAGAAGCTTTACATCAGGAACTTGATCCCCACCGTCACCACCAACGACCCCTGGCAGCTCTTTGGGGAAGCTGCCCCTGGAGGGACAGGTCCTGCTCAAGTCTGACTACGCCTTGGTGGACTACCCCAACCAGAACTGAGCCATCCACGCTATCGGGTAAAGTGGAATTGCATGGCAAAATCATGGAAGTTGATTACTCAGTCTCTGAAAAGCTCAGGAGCAGAAAAATTCAGATCCGAAACATCCCTCCTCACCTGCAGGGGGAGGTGCTGGATGGACTTTTAGCTCAGTATAGGATAGTAGAGAATGTAGAACAAGTCAACACAGATACAGAAACTGCCATTGTCCACGTCACATATGCAACAAGAGAAGCAGCAAAAATAGCCATCGAGAAGCTAAGTGGGCATCAGTTTGAGAACTACTCCTTCAAGACTTCCTACATCCCGGATGAAGAGGTGAGCTCCCTTTCACCCCCTCAGCAAGCCCAGCGTGGGGACCACTCTTGCCAGGAGGAAGGCCACGCCCCTGGGGCCTCTTCTCAGGCCAGACAGATTGATTTCCTGCTGCAGATCCTGGTCCTCACCCAGTATGTTGGTGCCATCATCGGAAAGGAGGGCTTGACCATAAAGAACATCACTCAGCAGACCCAGTCCTGGGTAGACATCCATAGGAAAGAGAACTCTGGGGCTGCAGAGAAGCCTGTCACTATCCATGCCACCCCAGAGGGGACCTCAGAGCATGCCGCATGATTCTTGAAATCATGCAGAAAAAGGCTGATGAGACCAAACTAGCTGAAGAGATTCCTCTGCAAATTTTGGCCCACAATGGCTTAGTTGGAAGACTGACTGGAAAAGAAGGCAGAAATTTGAAGAAAATTGAACATGAGATGTTGACCAAGATAACAATCTCACTCCTGCAGGATTTGAGCATGTACAACCCCGAAAGAACCATCACTGTGAAGGGCACAGTCCAGGCCTGTGCCAATGCAGATGTAGAGATCATGAAGAAGCTCCGTGAGGCCTTTGAAAATGATTTGCTGGCTATTTATCAACAAGCCCGTCTGATCCCGGGGTTGAACCTCAGTGCACCTGGCATCTTTTCATCCATGCTGCCTCCACCAGCAGGGCCCGGAGGAGCTCCCTCCACTCCCCCTTACCACCCTTCCGCTACCCACTCTGGATACTTCTCCAGCTTGTACCCCCCTCACCATTTCCCGCATCACCACTCCTATCCAGAGCAGGAGACCCTGAATCTCTTCATCCCAGCCCAGGCTGTAGGTGCCATCATCGGGAAGAAGGGGGCGTGCATTAACCAGCTGACCAGGTTCGCTGGGGCCTCCTCAAGATTGCCCCGGCGGAAGGCCCAAACGTCAGCGAAAAGATGGTCACCATCACTGGCCCACCTAAAGCCCAGTTCAAGGCCCAGGGGAGGATCTTTGGGAAACTGAAAGAAGAAAACTTCTTTAACCCCGAAGAAGAGGTCAAGATAGAAGCCCACATCAGAGTGCCCTCTTCCACAGCTGGCCGGGGGACTGGCAAGGGCGGCAAAACCGTGAATGAACTGCAGAACTTAACCAGTGCAGAAGTCACCGTGCCTCGTGACCACTCGCCAGATGAAAATGAGGAAGTGACTGTCAGAATTATTGGGCATTTCTTTGCTAGCCAGACTGCACAGCGCAAGATCAGGGACACTGTACAACCAGTGAAGCAGCAGGAGCAGAAATATCGTCAGGGAGTCGCCTCACAGCAGCAAGTGAGGCCCCCATAGGCACCAGCAAAACAACAGATGAATGTAGCCCTTCCGACTTCTGACAGAATGAGACGAAACACAGCCAGCCAGCTGGGGACCAAACCAAAGGCCATCCTGAGGAATGAGAAGTCTGTGGAGGTGCCCTGAGAATCCCAGGGGCCAGGAGGGAGGAGGGAGGTCAGCCCAGGGCCTTTCCCGGCCTCCTGCCCACCGCCCACCCCGGGGCCTCTGCAGGCTCCCCAGCCACCCACTGCACCATCCCCTCGGATCTCTCCTTAACTCGCACTGCGCTATCCTTTTTATTTGAACTAACATAGGTGAACATGTTCAAAGCAAAGCAAAATTCACACCCTTTCTTTCTGTGGAAATTGTCTCTGGACACATGTGTACATATTAGAAGGGGAAAGATGTTAAGATATGTGGCCTGTGGGTTACACAAGAAGAAGAAGGAAAGAGACATGGGGCACCTGGGTAGCTCAGTTGGTTAAGGGGCCACTCTTGATTTCAGCTCAGGTCATGATCTCAGGGTTATGAGATCGAGTCCTGGGTCGGGCTCCATGCTGGGGGTGGAGCAGGGGAGAGTCTGCTTGAGACTCTCTCTCTCTCTCCCACTGCCCCTTGCCCCAACTCTCTAAGAAGAAGAACAAGAAGGAAAGAACATGGTAAGGGAAAGGTATCGGAGGTAATTTGGCAGAAGTGTGGAGAGGCACTAAGACGCATGAAGGCGAAAACCACTATTAGGAGGCTACCTGAATAGATGACTGAAACTCACTCCGAAATAAGAAAAGACAGATGAGGGGAAAGGCAGTAAAAAATGAAGGAAGAGAAAAGGAACTCGAAAGTTACTTTTGACGTGCCATCAGCAAGACCTACTGATTGGTTCCTGGGGATGTGAGAAAGAGGAGTCACAGATGTCCAAATTTCCTGAGGAGATGACTGCAAAGTAATTCTAAGAGGGAAGACGTGCAGAGGAGAAGGAGCAAGTTTACCAGGAAACAGAGTTAGCTCTGTGATCTTCAAGAAGCCTTCAGTCCTACCAGGTGAAGCTGGTAACGGGCAGCTCCAACATGAGGTTGGGACCGGAGAAAGAGGTTTGTGGAAATGAAGACCAGTTGACGTGATGGCAATGGATAGGAGCATGAGAAGAGCAAAGAACCAAGAAGTCATCTTTTGATAACAGCAATATTTGCAAGCTCCTGGAAGGAAAAGAAACCTAGAAAGAGACCAGTGAAGACCAGTCAAAAAATTAAGAGGAAATTGCAGGAGAGTAGCGATTCCCAAGACAAAGGATGCTTCATCATGGCAAATGCCACAGAGGTTGAGGAGAACCACTGAAAGGAAGTCATTTGGTGAGGCAGGTGGGAGGCTGGCAGAGAGTGACCTCTAGAAACTAGCTTCTGTAGAGTGATGGGTGTGAGAATTCTGGAGGAAACACTGAAGCAATGAGTGGAGACTTTTCTTTCAAATTCAGCTGCGAAGGACAGTGATGATATTGAGTGATAGGAGTACTTGAGATCAAGGAAAGCAGTAATAATTCCATGTGGACATTTTTATATATAAAATTTTTATATATAAAATATATATACTGATAAAGGGCCAGTGAAGAGGAAAATTGTGAAGGTATGAGAGATCTGGGAAATAAGACTAACCCCTAAGAAGAGTCAGAATGGAGTCCTGAAGGATTAACAAAGTTCTCATTTTATATATAGGTTTTCCTGTAGTCCCTTGCCAGTGGCCCAGTGTTTTTAGAGGAACAAACTCAGCTCACAGGTGCTAGGAGCCCAGGATAAATTCTTTTAAAAGACAATAATTGGCCTTTTTCAGGCAGTCATTTTTTATAATCTCTTCAGACACACAACCCACTATTTTTGCAACGTTCAGCAATCTCCGTCCTCAAATCAAGGTGTTTAGTGGCAGAAACCTATAGTTTCAGAGCCTGACACCTCATCAGTGCCTTCCTCCCTCTCTTTTCTGCCAGGCCTTTTATTTACAGCTAGCTCCCCTGAATGTTCTCTCTATCTTATAATCTATAGTACATACATATCTTACATATATCTTATTAAATGCTTTAGGTATAGAGCACTCTCTGCTTAATTCCCTCCTCCCTTAATCCAGGATTTATCCCATCTGCTACTCAAAATGAGCATTATTTATAACATGCAGTTTAATTCCGGCCATTGAAGGCATCTAAGCCTAGCTCTGAAAGCTTTCCAAACACTATTCCAAACCTCACTGAAGCTGAGCCCCCCTCTTTTCACAGAATACCTTGGAAAGAAGTGCTGAAGGCAGCCCAAGTGTCCCTTCACCTAGTGCACAGGCTTCCCTCTAAGAGACGGTTACACTACCGCAGACCTGGAATAGGCTTCAACCACATTTTTTTTTTAGAGAGAGATATTTCGAATTCATGTCGAACCTTCTATGCATCTATTCACAAACATGTCACAATACCTACTTCAGAAAATGTTTTGCAAATGCCTGAAGGGTATTAGTTCTCCTATCAGTGAGAGTTTAGGGAGAGCCACAACGTCGAGGCAGGTGGACGGACTACTCTGTATATTCCTTTCCTGTGTGGCAGAATTAACTGTACACTCGCGAGACCATAGGATGAACTTCCAGGTGTTTAGTCCATGTGTCCGTATTTCTTCGTTACCCAAATTGGGGACCTATCTTCAATGTTACTGAAATGGGGGAGACTGGAGGAGGAGCAAGTATGGGGACGAAGAAATAAGTGAAGACCAAGAAGCTTTTGAGGCAAACCCAGATGGAGGCAGACATCTCACTCTGAAACTTACTGTGAAGTTCAGGGGCAGAAAGTGAACCCCCTTCTCCCTTCAGGAAAGAGCCCTGATATTTGCCTGGTGGGGAAAACGGCTCAGATAACATTATGTTTTATTTTCTTCAAATTGGCACTCGGCAATCCCGATGTAGGAACTGTCATAAATGATGAAGATCAGTACCAGTTTTCCAAGGATAAACATCCAAAAATAGCTCCAAGCTTTAAAGATTCTCATTCAGCAACCAGAACATAGAGTAGGTGGAAACAAATGGTGATGAGATTTCAGATGATTAGTTTTCATCCATGATATGAGAATAAATGGATTCCATTTAATCAAGTGGATAGTTGTTTCTTAGCTCTTTTTTCCCTTTGTCCAGCTTTCAAGCCCATACAAATGACCACAGAGGGGGCTGGGAACAGGGCAAAAAAATTAATAGTAAATCTGAGATACAGAAGCATAACGGAGGTAAGATTTGGTGTGCCATCAGCAAAAAGGAAGATGTGGAATTCCTATAAGAAGTTACCATTACAGGGACGCCTGGGTGGCTCAGTTGGTTAAGCGGCTGCCTTCAGCTCAGGTCATGATCCCAGCTTCCTGGGATCGAGTCCCACATCGGGCTCCTTACTCGGCGGGGAGCCTGCTTCTCCCTCTGCCTCTGCCTGCCTCTCTGTCTGCCTGTACTCGCTCGCTCTCTCTCCCTCTCTCTCTGACAAATAAATAAATTAAAAACAAAAAAAAAAGAAGTTACCATTACAGGGGCGCCTGGGTGGCTCAGTGGGTTAAGTCTCTGCCTTCAGCTCAGGTCATGATCTCAGGGTCCTGGGATTGAGCTCCGCATCGGGCTCTCTGCTCAGTGGGGAGACTGCTTCCTCCTCTCTCTCTGCCTGCCTCTCTGCCTACTTGTGATCTCTGTCTGTCAAATAAATAAATTAAAAAATTTAAAAAAAAGATGTTACCATTACAGGGACACCTGAGTGGCTCAGTCAGTTAAGCATCTGCCTTCAGCTCAGGTCATGACCCCAGGATCCTGGGATCGAGTCCCAAATCAGGCTCCTTGCTCAGCAAGGGGGCTGCTGCTCCCCTGCTTATGCACTCTCTCTCTCTCTGACAAATAAGTAAATATTTTTTTTTAAAGTTGCCATTACAAAAAATGGAAAAAATTTTCTCCTTGTTTATGAAAACAGAGAGAAAATAAAACTATTTTCCTAAAAACAACATAGGCACCACTTCTGCTTTCCTTCGATAAGCCATCATAAAGGGAAATAATGAACAATGGCATCTTGTAACCATTCATCCACAAAACTTCCTTAGCAGAGACATTTTCTGTTCCACAGTTTATAAATGGATCTAGGCCTCCATATTCTGTATGAAAGTCTTATTAAATGAATCAACTGTATTCTGTAACAAGGTCCTGGGCTCTCTCCAGAAATCACAGCCGCACATCAAAATCCCATGAGGACAGGCTGTCTAACTTTACATGATGTCTTATTCCTTTAGTGTACAGCATTAGGGAGACAGGATGATGTAGTATAAGGAACTTAGGCTTGAGAATCCATCCACAGGTTCTATCCCTGCAACCAACTAAAAAGTGATTTCCATGAGTTACAAGGTCTTTGAAGATCAGTTTCCCCATCTGTCAAAAAAAAAAAAAAAAGGAGGAGGAGGTATGCCTTTTTCAAACTCTTAAAAACTTGATTTTCTTGTTACAACAGAATTTGGTTGATCACAATTTCACAATAAGCTAACATCACTTTTTTTTTTATGAGAATGCTTCCTTAAAAAACCCAGTGACAGAATTAGATTATTAACTCTTTATATTCTTGTCTGAGTTATCTTTATCACAGTAATCATAGTCATACTGCTTAATAGAAAGGGTAGATCATGTAATTTATATTTTATATTGAGACCAGTTAATGTGTTCAGAAAGACTTTGGCCTTTCTGAAGTCCTAATTTCCATATGAATCATAAACACCTCTGTTAGCAGCTGTTCTACTATAATGTCTTTCTCGGAGCACGTAGGTGTGATAGTATTAAGACCCACAAAACGCACAGAGAGATAAATATCCTCTTAGCCTATTCCAGTCATACAGCATTTCTTCCTGTGGTGAACATTTTCTAGAGTCATTAAAACACTATTTTCCCTGCATAACTAAGAGCAGCATGAGGTTAAGTCAAGTGAATAAATGACTAAGCGGAGATCATTTCCTTAGAGAAATTGTTTCCTCATGCATCTAAGGCTTGTGAATCATCTGATATGTGTCTGACCCATCATCATTTTACACACTATGAAGTAAACAACACATGTGCATATTTGCACTCATTTACACACCACACAACAGAGAAATAGACATCATGTCCTAACAGAAAAGCCCGAATGGCAGCACACTTCTAGAGTTCTAGAAGGTGAATTAGATAATTAGCTTCAAACAGTACTGATTCCCATGTCTTATAGGGCACAGTCCTTACCCTGACATGCCATTCGATCATGTGTTCGTTTGTTCATTCACGTACAGGCTAATGTACTGGGTCCCTGGCTAGATGCGGAGAAAATACAAAGATAGTCCCTATGATCAAACACTCCTCCATTGATGACAAAAGCAGACATGTATTCAATACTATGTATATATATCTTATACCTTATAACAATGCCAATATACCCTGTAGTAAAGGTATGCTCTGGGACTAGGTCCTGTAAAAGAGGGCACCTTTGTTAAATGTTGTTCAATTGTCCTCCCAGATTCCCCTTCTACCCTTCTCTGTGGTACTCTTAGAAGGCAGATTTCATGGCTATTTCAACATCCTTACCTTCTGGCTTCACACTGAGCTCAGACAATGGAAGGCATTGAAAACTGGACAGAAGGTGCAAGAATCCTGAGGACAGAGTATCTATTCCCCAATTCCTCCTTAAGAGAGAGCTACAGGTTGTACAACAGACCACACACATCTCTAGTTAGGTGATCCTCTCCAGGGTCAACCATAAGGCACTAGCTCCTCTTGCCCCATCAGGGGTTCCAGCTGGTGGCAATTCTAAGACCCTGCACTATCCTTTATGGGTTTTCCTTAATCCTATCTACACCTTTTTTAAAAAAAATAATTTTAATTAATATTAAATTAATTAAATTTAATAATTAAATTATTTTTAAAATAATTTTAAATAATCCCTATTTTAAACCCTCCTCAAATTAATTATTTTGAGTTTCTGCTATCTGTCTCCTGCTGTTTTCTTGATACATTATCCAGACCAAAAAGGGGTGGGAAGGAACACATTTAGGAAGCCAAAGTGTATCACCTGGTCAAAAGAAGAGTAAAAGTGGGATAGGCAAAGAAAGGGATTGGGAATGGACTGACTGTGAGAGTGGAAGGAGCTGCATTTGCAAAAACGGAGAGGTAGAGGAAGATCCGATCTATCTGACGCATCTGGAGTCATTGGGAAAGCAGCACAACAGACCGCCAAGGAGGCAGATGGGGTCAGATCACATAAGGCCTGATACGATACTATTCAAGGGAATTTGAGACTCATTATGAATGCAACTCATTTTCCTCGAAGCATTTTGTTCAGTGCAGTTTCAAAAGGTTACGATGGTGGCATTTTTGAAATTAGAAGGGAGAGAAGTGAAATTGGAGATAGAGAGAGCATTTATCAGTTTATTACAATTATCAAAACAATGCAGTCGAGAAGTAATGCA
The DNA here is from genome assembly GCA_004024625.1 of Mellivora capensis. Classification (NCBI taxonomy): domain Eukaryota; kingdom Metazoa; phylum Chordata; class Mammalia; order Carnivora; family Mustelidae; genus Mellivora; species Mellivora capensis. The sequence continues at coordinate 40,410 of PISX010015261.1, read as the reverse complement.
CATCTGGACTAAGGTCATGCCATCAGGGATTGACAGAAGGAAAGGGAGAAGCATGTATTTGATAGCACTTTGTGACCAATTCAATATTGGGAGAAAGGTAATGAAACATGCTGGCTTAAATGGCTAAAATATGGTATTTCAGGGGGGATTTATTATGTGCTAAGTACTGTTCTTACAGTTTTACATATTTTGACTTGTTTTTATCCTCCTAAAAAAAAATCCTAAAAATAACAATAATTTCATTCCTATTTCTCCAAATGTAGCAAGCAAGGTATAAAGAGCTTAAGCAACTTGCCCAACATTACATGAGTAATAAGTTCAAAACATAAGATGGCAGGAAAAAGGAGAAAGAGACTGAAGAGGGGATTAAGCAAGATTATATCGGATTGGAATACCAACAGACTCTCTAAAGTTGGAAGATAGTCAAGTAGAGAAATCTGATGAGCAACTGCACATACTAGTGTGAGATACAGAAATATAAAAATATAACAGCCAGAGATACAAACTTGAAAAATTCCAACACATATTCTTTCTGCATAAAGTCTTGGGAGAGGCTGTGAGGTCCCTAGGGAGATTATCCAAAGTGAAAATGGGTTTGAGGTTGGAGACTAAGGCAACATTACACTTAAGGAATAGAGTAAGAGGGGCTTGCGCGGTAGACTCCACAATCTAATTCTGTCCTAAAACTCTTCATGAATTTTCCACCTTGACCACTGAGAAACACTCCAGACAAATTTATCTCCTCTTGTATTTTGCTTCATCTGATGAACTCCCTTTGGAAGATGCCACTTCTGTATTCCACTCATCCAAACCTTTCTCAGTCTTCAAGGACCACTTCAAATCCTACTTCCTCATTGGAATTTGGCCCCAATTACTTCATTCTAGGAAGCATAAGTAGCACCTGACTGTAAAACTCAACGGATGTTCTCGGTCCCTTCTGCGGATATTCACCTTTACTATTGCCCATCCCTGCTTTTTTCTGTAATGATACATTCCCAAATAGACCACAGACTCCCTAAAGGACAAAACGTTCTTATTTTTATATCCCATTGCTCCCAAAATAATGCCTCATACATGGTGGGTATTTGGTAAATAGTGTACACTCTCTGATTTCGATATAATACCCATCTTAGCAAGTATGTGCCTTACTAAGTCTCTGGGAACAACCATCAGAGCTGAAATCTTTTCTTCCACTACCATTCTCTGCTCTCATATGCCCACCATATTCATGTTTATCAAGCTCACTCTCTCTGAGGAAATGTCATAGGCTCTATGCCCTTTCTGATCTCCTCTACAAACTCATCTGACCATAACTCCATTCTCCCAGTGCCATTCTTTTTTGCAAATGAGAACTGGTTAACGTGGATTTTTTTTTCCCTCCTCCAGAAAAAAAGGTGAAATTTCCTGGCTCCGTGTAGAAGAAATGTATGTTAATGTGAACATAATTCAATGGCAATAATCTAGGCACTACAGAATATACTTTGAGACAAGCTGGATCTGTGACGTTCTTTAAATCTTCCTACATATATCTCATTCCTCATTATTTCTAGGATCTTGACTTGAAACTTACTAAAATATAAAGGCACTTGGGGTAGAATTTTCCCAACTTATACACTCAAAACTTTACCATTTCTTTTCATGTGGCTTTTGAAGAATTTTTAGGAATAGAATGTACTTCACTTAAAACAAATACTAGGAAAAAAAAAAACATATACTAGGAAGAACATCCTGTTCCCATTTATGTCATCTCATACGTTTGGCATGAGTAGACTATCCACTTGCCTCAACTTTACACCGTATAAATCTTAATGTCTACAATATTTGTAGGTTTACAACTAATGTCTGCTTCACTTGTAAGATGAATTTTGTACATCTTTTTAATTTTTCAGTATAATCGTACATGGATTATTAAAAATGGCATGTGTAAGTGATAATATTAATAAAATACTAATTTGTGCTCTAATAACAGTCTCCCACTGATAGACAAATGCTAGGAAAGATATGTTGACATTATTTCTGAAGCAGTTTCAGCTCATTACAAGAACAGCAAAACCATCTATCTTTTTTTTCTAAAATAACAGCTGAGTTGCAAAGAGCATCATCCATTTTACTTTCATCTAAAGCAAGGAATGATATTGATGGCTGAAAGTAGCTGTAGAATTAATAAACTGGATTAAGTGCTATTTCTCACTAATTAGTTTTCCTTTCTGAGAACTAAGGTTCTCACTATTTTTTTCTTTTTATCTTTTAGGAAATAAACTCAACATTTAAAGAATCCACATAGCTATGTCCACATTAAATATCTACACTGACCTGAAATTTAGGAAGTTCTGTGTGCTTGGAAGCAGGTTTGAATTTTGTATTACTTACCAGCTCAAGTTATTAGTGATTCTTCTCACCTATAAGGACCTTAATAATGGGCAGATCACACGACTACAAAGATTCAATTAGCTACTAAATGTAAAAACGTAAGTGTTCCTAACTGGAAAAACCCTACATAAATATAACATAACATTGCCCTAGGTCTTTAAAGAGCTTATAATTCAATGTGATATCATTGAGGGAAAGTGAGTTTTGAGGTTCAACACCACTTCCCACTTATGGAAACGAATCACTTACTCAATATCTAAATACTAAAAATCTCAGTCATTGAAGTTCCACTTTGACTAAAGATGCAGAGAGCTACAAGAAAATATCACTTAAGCCATTGTTTCTAACAACAGCAAAGAAGTGGGACAATTTACACAATCATAGTACTTTGTGACAGTGTTGGAGAACTGAAGCTACCAGGTGTCCAAATGAACTAAATTCCAATGAGTGATAAGCATCTTGGCAGGGAAATAGAACATGCAGACCCTTTCACCTTTGGCAGAGCATGAATGAAGAAGTAACTGCAGTAAAGACAGAGAAGAAGAGATCTGAGAAACAGATACAAAGTCAAAGGCTAGCATGATATATTAACATAACCGGGGTAACTTAACAGTTTAGAATTAGACAAAAATGATTGAGGAAGAAGAGGAAATTAGGAGAGCCTCCCTTGGCGGAATACATGTGCATATGGTGATCAGCAGCCCCTGCAAACAGGATGAAATTCTGACTACTTCCCCATACCCTTTTCTCATATAAACTGAGAGCATTAAGCTGTGAATTACTGAAGCTAAAAACCAGTTAACAGAAAGCTATCTGGAAAACCACTGAAGGTTAGAAACTAACCACACAATTTTAAGTGCATGTATGGATCAAAGAAAAATATCACAAAGGAAATCAGAAAATTCCTAATGACTGCAAAACAAAAACGCAACACATCAAAACCCGTGGCACATAGCTAATACAGTGATTATAGGGACATTTACACCATCAATTGCCTTTATTAGAAAGAAAGAAAAACAGAATTTTTTTTTTAGAGAAACATAAGAGCAAATTAACACCAAAGCTGATAACTGGTAAACAATGAAATTAAAAACAGAAAAACAACAGATAAAATCAACAAACACAAAGGCTACTTATTTTAAAAGAGCAACACATTGATAAACTTCTAGATAGACAGATCAAAAAAGAAACAGAAGACAATATCTGGATAAGAAATGTTGATATTTTGATAAGAAAAGGGCGCATCACTGCCTATCACATAGTTAAAGGGACATTTGGAGGATATTATGAACAGAATAATACTGGTAATTTAGATGGCTTAGATGAAATAAAAAAATTTCCTGACACACTATCAAAATTCACTCAAGAAGGAACAGATGACCTGAATAGCCCAATGTCTATGCAACAAATTTAATCTGGAGTTAAAAAATCTTCCCACAAAGAAAAGCTGGGGCCTAAAGAGCTTTATTAGTGAACTCTACTAAATAACAAAGAAATAAATACCAATTCTACCCAAAATCTTCCAAAAAATAGAGGACAGGAGACATTTCTCAACTCATTTTCTGAGGCTGACGTTCTTCTGAGACCAAAACAACGTTTTAGAAGAAAAAAATAAAGGGGCACCTGGGTGGTTCAGTTAGTTAAGCATCTCCTTCTTTTTTTTTTTTTTTTTAAGATTTTATTTATTATTTATATATTTGTCAGAGAGAGAGAGAGATAGAACAAGCAGGCAGAGGTGGAGAGAGAAGCAGGCTCCCTGCCGAGCAAGGAGCCCAATGCGTGACTCGATCCCAAGACCCCAGGATCATGACTTGAGCCGAAGGCAGCGGCTTAACCAACTGAGCCACCCAGGCGTCCCTAAGCATCTCCTTCTTGATTTCAGCTCAGGTCACCATCTCAGGGTTATGAGACTGAGCCAATAAGGGTGGGGCTCCACGACCTGCTTAAGTTTCCTACACTCCCTCTGCTCTTCTCTTCTGCTCACACAGAGAGAAAGAGGTTCTCTCTCTTTCTGTCTAAAAAAGAATTTTTTAAAAGATTTTTATTTATTTATTTGACAGACAGAGATCAAAAGTAGGCAGAGAAGCAGGCAGAGAGAGAGGAAGGGAAGCAGGCTCCTCACTGAGCAGAGAGCCCGATGCGGGGCTCGATTCCAGGACCCTGGGATCATGACCTGAGCCGAAGGCAGAGGCTTTAACCCACTGAGCCACCCAGGTGCCCCCTAAAATTTTTTTTAAATAAATTTAGAAAAATAAAAACTACTCTTAAACATAGATATAAAAATTCGTACAAAAAATATTAGCAAATAAAATCCTGTAAAATAGGACTAAGTAGGCTTGAACTCAGGAATGCAAATTCAACATCCCTAAATCAGTCAAATTAATTTGCCATGTCAATGGACTGAAAAAGAGGAAATGACATGATGATCTCAGTAGATGCCCCCTCAAAAGGCATTCGACACAATTTGGTGTCCATTCATGAATTTCAGCAAAATAGAAGAATTAGGAATAAGTATAATAAAATATGGGTATTAAGTGCATGCTCTAAGCTAGAAAATATTAATGAGAAAAAATAAAGGAAACCAAAACTAAATCCTGTTCATGGACTGAAAGATTTATTATTGTTAAGATGTCAGATCTGCCCAAATTACTATCTAGATTCAGTGCAGTCCAAACAACATCCTAGCTGGGGTTTTTGTTTTTGTTTGGAGACATTAACAAGCTAATTATAAATCTTATATGGCTATGCAAAGAACTTAGAATAACCAAAATAATTTTTATTTTTTAATTTTCCTTAAAGATTTATTTATTAATTCAAGAGAGAGAGAAAAAGATTAGGGGGAGAGGCAGAGGGAGAAGGAGACAAGCAGACTCCCCACTGCTGAGTGGGAGCCCTATGCAGAACTCCAGCCCAGGACCTTGATTGAGATTATGACTGGTGCCAAAATCAAGAGTCAGATGCTTACCCAACTGAGCTACCCAAGCACCCCTAAAATAATTTTTAAAAGAACAATGCTGGAGGGGGCGCCTGGGTGGCTCAGTGGGTTAAGCCTCTGCCTTTGGCTCAGGTCATGATCTCAGGGTCCTAGGATCAAGCCCCTCATCAGGCTCTCTGCTCAGTGGGGAGCCTACTTCCACCTCTCTCTGCCTGCCTCTCTGCCTACTTGTGATCTCTCTGTCAAATAAATAAAAATTTTTTTTAAAAAAAAAGAACAATTCTGGAGGACTCACTGTCATTGATTTCAAGATTACTATAAAGCTAAAGTAATCAACTGTTAGTCTAAGGACACGTGCAGATCCATGGAACATAATGGAGAATTCAGAAATAGGTCCACATATCTCGGTTCAATTGATCTTTGACAAAGTGTTAAAGACAGAGATAAATGAAGACAAGATAGTCTTTCAGGCAATAGTGTTGGGATTTCTACATGCAATTAAATAGAAAGAGACAGAGACAGAAGAGAGAAACAAAGAAAAAAAGGAAACAAAAAAAGATCCTTTACTCTTACTATGTACCATATACAAAAATTAACTCAAAATTGATCAGATACCTAATTGTAAAAGCTAAAACTATAAATCTTTTAAAAGAAAGCAGTGGTGAAGATCTATGTGACTTTATGTTAGGCAATGATTTCTTAGGTATAACTTCAAAAGCTCAATCCATAAAAAAAAATAATAATAATTGAGACAAGCAAAATTTTAAAACTTCTGTTCTTTGAAAGATATAGTGAGACTAAAGGCCAAGCCACAGGGTGCCTGGCTCAGTCAGGTAAGCATCCAATTCTTGGTTTCTTTGGCTCAGGTCCTGAACTCACAGTCCGGAGATCGAGCCCCAGGCTGGGCTCCGTGCTCAGCACAGTCTACTTAGGATTCTTTCCCTCTTCCTCGCCCTCTGCCCCTGGCCATGTTCTCTCTCTTTCTCTCTCTCTCTTTCTCAAATAAGTAAATAAGTAAAATCTTTGAAGGGCAAGCCACAGACTGAAAGAGGCTATTTGAAATATTCATATCTGATGAATAACTGTTATCTAAAATAGATAAAGAATTCTCACAGCTCATTAATAGAAAAGAAACAACCCAATAAAAAATGGGCAAAATACTTTAACAAACACTTCATAAAAAAAAATACTGGTGACAAATAAGCACATACAAATACATCATTAATTATTAGTAAAGTGAGTATTAAAACCATAATTTGACACCATTCTATACCTAGCAGAATGGATGAAATTCAATGAACTAATTAAATTAAATTAAAGCAACTGCTGGAGAAAATGAAGAGCAACCAGAAGTCTCAAACACTGCTGTTGGAAACATAAAAAATGGTATAATTACTTTGGAAAACAGTTAGATTCTTGTAAGACTAAACAGATACTTGCCATATGGCACAGAAATGGCACTCATGGGTATTTACCCACAAGAAATTAAAAAAAATCTTTCACACAAAGACAAATACACAGTACCATGCACTGAGTTATGAGAATATTGTAATTGCTTCTCATTTTTGTGGATGTGAGCTCAACGATGTGATTTTCTTTTTTTTTAATTTTTTATTTATTTTTTTATTATTATTTTTTTTTAATTTTTATTTTTTATAAACAAATTTTTATCCCCAGGGGTACATGTCTGTGAATCGCCAGGTTTACACACTTCACAGCACAACGATGTGATTTTCAAACATTCTGTAGACCCCTGCATCTTTGGTAACGTGGAACCCATGCAAGACTTGGTGCTGGATCACTCCCTCTCTAGAGGTACTGAAGCAAAGTTCTATGAGAAAAAGGTACTCAAACCCCAACTCGGTGCCAGCATGAAACCACTCTCAGTTGAATGGAACAGAAAAAGAAAATTAAGAAAGAGGAATCTGGATACTTGAAGACTTCATTTTATCATATGTGGAAGGAAAACACATTGTGAAAGTTTACTTTCTCTTTAGTACCAGGGACATTATTTCTCTTCGGCAACAAGCAGACTGAGGTGAATAGATGCCTAGTATATTGTATGGCTTTGAAATTAATACTCTTTCTCCATCTCTTCAGACCATTAGACATTATTAGAAAAGCAGACACACTTAAGTGATGGTAGAACCTTGCTGACACTCCTCTACATCTCCTCTAAGAGAAATGGCCTGATTAATTTTAACATTCGATTTTAAGCCCAGTAGTTTAAAGAAAGAACCAAAGGAAGTGGAACATAATGTGTATGGGAGGGAAGCCTCTCAAGACTTTCCTTGCACCATCCTTCTTTGGACCTTCCTCAGAGAAGAAACCAATGTTAATCTGATTCCAGGACAAAGGTTAGCCATGTTTACTAGTGAATACGATAACTCTATTTAAATGAACGAAAAAATAAAATGGCCCATAAATACAGCTATCCCCTCATCTGGTACTTTTTTCTTAATATTTTATCTTTCTGCACAATAGCACAGTGAACCCTCAAGCTTGGAGTGAGAGAGAGGCAAGGAAAAGGTCAAGTTATAAGAACTCTCTGTTGGAACTTCAGGCACAAGTAATAAAGGGTTTCTTTGCTTCCATGGTTATATTTCTTGTGCATATATCTTTCTTAGAACCACAAAAGAGGGTCAACTGTAATTCGGTGCAGGATTTAATTATCCTTGATATCTTGGCATAATAATGCTATGTACCCCCCATCAAAACCTAAGATTTCTGATATATATCATAATAAAATTGAGAGAATGTTTTTACTGCTGATAGAGCGTATTTGCTACCAGAACTAGGCACATAACTAGCTATGGAATGATCAAAAGCTTTAGAGGAACTAGTATTTATTGGAACCTTACCAAGTGCCACAAGATGTCTACCAATAGCAACAATTTATTGAGGTCCCACAGTGTGCCAGGGACAACAGTAGGTGCTTAAAGCTCTATAAAGTAAAGTTTATTACTCTCATTTTACAAAATGCACTGAGGGTTAAGGAAAGCAAGGTCAAAGTTACTCTATCAGTAAATTGTATCAGCAACTGGAGGTCTAATTTTCCTACTATATCACATCGCTTGGTTAAGCCATTTGAAGTTCTTATATTATAGTAACTTAATAACTTAAAATTGTATAATGCTTTATACTTTAAAATTTTCATAATTTCCAAGAATACTAGCCCTTGATATGGCACAGCCTTGCAAAGTGTAGCTTCTTATTCTTCCCATCTAGCCCCACATAGCTCTCTATTTATATTTTGAGGTCCATCTCAGGTGCATCTCCCATCTCCCAATGTAGAAACTCTATCTTGTTATGAAGCACATTGTTTCCAAACATAGGTCTCCATTCATATGCCCCCACTCCACCAAAGAAAACCACAACAGGTATTAGAAAAGATGCAATATCTGTTTCCCCATCACTCCTAGACCCAAGGATGGGATCTTATCACTGCAGTACACTGAAAGCCATATTCAGCACACATTCCAAAATGCAGGAGTAGAAGGAACGAGAGGAATTTGCTCCCAAGGCTATGTCAAGTTCATCGAGAAAGAATGCGGTCAAAGTTGGAAGATAAGACCTGGCTGGAAAACCAGAGAATGGAGAAGCGATGGACATACGGAGCTGCTTGTACAGAGTTGGACAAAGCTCTTGGGGAGAAAAAACAAAAAGGGAGCATATGATAAAACACAGTCAGGATTTCTTTGACAGCACAGCCTGAAACAGTTCATTGCTTCAACTACATTGGGCAGGAAGGAAAACATGCATGACGGGTTGCTGTACATGATATATCACTGTGTGGTGTCCTTGCCTACTTGCAAGTATTGCCCAATCGACGCTCTGAAATTTTAACCAATTAAATTAGCATCCCTTCCCTTTGGGGAGGACTAAAAAGGGAAGGTAGATGCAAGGAGGCTACAGAGTTTCTGCATCAAGACACCAACATTATGTATTTAGTAAATGATTTATAATAAATAACAATCATCGGATCTTAGAAAGGGGTATATTTTCTTCTAATGTTCTCTTTCCGTCATTGTAATGACCTTCAGGTCTCCAGTCTTATTGTCAAAGATTTGACTGATCACATTCCTCCTTATTTAGTATCATTTGTTTTTAGGTTTTAGCTCTCCTCCAAAAAGGGAAATTATCTAATAAAGGGAATGAGCCTCATTCCTCTTTGTGCTCCTTATTGTGCCTTCCATATATTGGTTCTACCGATATTACTTAATGGAATTAATCTCCCTACTGCTCTTTTCAAACAAGTAGCCAAGCCAAAAAGAGAGAACTCAGAAGTTTTATTTTGATTCACACTCTGACTCAGCTAACATATTATTGACTCTGAGTTGGAAGATAAATTTTAGCCAAGATTTTATTACTTCTTAGCAATGTACTTCATTATGACTTTATTTGTACCTTCAAAGTTTTCACTGGAGAATAATGGTTAGTCTCAGATCTACTGGACCAGATGACAGAAATTCCATTTGGCATCATTTATTATATCCAAATATTATTTTATACACTGTCATTAATTTTGTCATTTCAGCTGTGAGAGATCTAGTCTTACAAAATGACTTAGAGGAAAAAGCTGAAATATAATTGGCAGCCCTTGTGGTTTCCCTGTGGAAAGACCCATCAGCTGAAAATCTAGAATAAGTCATCCTCACCAGTCTGATCACTCATCACATCAGAAAATATCAGAGCTAGTACTTTCCTTCCCCTGCTGTGTATTTGGAGGGTCAGGAAGATCAGTATTATAGCTGATTTTAAAGTCACAAGCTATTATAAGTATTGTATAATAGAGAAGTAACTTTTTTAGGTTGAACAACTAATGTTTGGAGGGTTCTACAGTATGTAAGGAGTTTGGGCCAAACTGGTTCTCAGGACTGAAGCAGGGACCTGTACAAGGTGAGAGACAATAGTCCAAAGTGTTTTTCATGTCCTGTTCTATGAAGTGGTGTTACTTAATGTTTCTTCGGTAGCTTTCCCTTGAATTTCCTTCTAAGACAGTATTATGTGGTTTTGAAATCCACTTAAAATAAACTCTACAGTTCTGAAATACTGAGGTTTGTTCGCACGTTTGTTGGGGAAATATCTGCTAAATGTAGCAACAATTTGGCACAGAGCTGGAGATCCCAGTCATTTACTCAAGACATCCTACACCACGAAATACTTCTGAATTAAGTCACTCTCTGACCCACCACCCCAAGACTCCCTGCTTCCCTAACCACTGGTTCTCTACCAGTGTTGACTATTACCTCTCCCTTCCTCAGTCACTGTTAGCAGCTGCTAATCTAGAACCTCTATCAATCTTACAGATACCTTCTTAGAAAGACCTTGTTAGCTCTGCTACAGTCAAATTTCAGCTACAGCCAATAATTAAGAACAAACTTTGCTGCCATGAAGCCTAGACCTTATCCAGGTGTGGCTGAAAAACTGACCTGGTCCCTGGATGTGTCTCAGATTAACCAAACACCTCCAAATCTAGGTTTTCTGTTCTTTGTAGAATAAGCTAGTGTTGCTCAAAATAAGAAATTCAGATCAGTACATTAACCATTAAAAGAGTGGGGGAAAATCAGACAACAAATAAATTTATATTTAAAGGAATTTCTTTCTCCCCATTAAAATTATATACACATTATACTTTAATCCCTTTAACTCAAATTAATAATTGGAAATCTTTGGCAGTCTGAAGTCCCTTGGGTTCCTCATATCCTATCCCATCATTCACCTATTCTTTGCTGAAGAGCTTTCTTTTGCAGCTATTCTAGAAGTGAACTTATTTGCTTTATTTAATTTTATTTTATAAAGTTGGATTACATTTCTCATGGAAATATATAATTAAATCTCTTCTGTTGCCAGAGAGGTTGTTTTAAGAAACAATTGTTACTAGATTTTGCTGTGACAACATAAAAACAAACTTTCTTTTGACACACAACTTCACATAGAAATTATGGAGAAATCAATCAATAGAAAAAGGACTGTGATCTGAGTCTTCTTGCATTCAAGAATCATTCTTTCTTCTGCCAGAACTGATTCATTTTACCTAAAAGTACTAAGAACTCACCGAACTAAACTCAGGAGCTTCTTTAGAACTATAATTTCAATTCTCTAGTACACTTACTTGCATGATCCATAATTCATATTTTTTGCCAAAAGATACGACCTTTCATTTCATGAGCATTATTGACAAACAGCCTAATTAGTTTTTTAAATAAAAAATATTGTATTAGGATCAAAAGGTCTAATGTCTCTGAAGGGATCATAAAAACTTGAAACTAGAGGTCAGAAAAACAGTAAACACTTCCAGAGTTTCAAGTATCACTGCCATACCACCTACTTCATCTTAAATATCAAGTTCACGTGGGTTAAATGTTAGAAGTCCACAAAGTTGTAAGATAAAGGTCTTAGATGCATAAATATGTTAAACAACTATGAAGGAAAAATCTTTATAGTTTTAATAACTTAAGAAAAAAGAGGATCATCTCAAAAGAAAATCATGCCCAGCTTTCTTTTTTATTGAAATGGAAATAAAATTACTTAGTAAATCTTATTATTATTATTTTTCAATGCTTATGACCAAAGCAGATCTGATAGAAAAAAAAATTGGTATTATCTTTATTGAGTATCTCTTATATGGCAGAGAATCCTTCAATTTCAACATGAAAATATGGTATCGCTGCTTATGGAATGTTCACCCTATACTTGGCACATTCTCAGGGAAGGCAGAGGCATGGTTTCTGCTCAAGGGAGTTACCAACTAAGAAATACAGACAGAGCCATTTGCATGTAACAAGAAAGCCAATACTTGAGTTAAATGTCAGAGTTTCAGAAGTACAGACTCTCTAGCAACTCTTCAATTGTTTCCCCTTTCTTCCTCCTATATGTTCTTTTTTTCTTTTCTTTTCTTCTTTCAGTTTCTTTGCACAAAGGATTTTCGTAGAAAGGGTAAATAATGATATGTGAAATTTGAGAAACAAGGCTGAGGATCATAGGGTAAGAGAGGGAAAAATGAAACCAGAGAGGGAGACAAACCATAAGAGACTCTTAATCTCAGGAAACAAAGTGAGGGTTGCTGGAGGGGAGGGAGTGGCTGGGTGTTTGGACATTGGGGAGGGTATGTGTTGTGGTGAGTGCTGTGTATTGTTTAAGACTGATGAATCATAGCCAGTACCCCTGAAACAAATAATATATTATATGTTAATAATAATACTAAAGAAGAAAGGGTAAAAAAAAAACATTTTCATGTTAAGCACAAAAGACTAAAGGAAGGGACAGTTCTGAGCACAGAGGGCTGCTGAGAACACAACAGAGAAGAGGGAAAATCTAACCAGGACACAACAGACTAAGAAGGGAGTAAGGCAAAGAGATAGAACCAATTTCTGGAACAGTTCCTATGTCTTGACTAATGGAGACTGAAGTAAATATTCGGGGTTATGTGGTTTTCTTTGAAGCCACTGGGATTGTGGAAGAAGATGCAGAGGTTGAAGCCTTGCTTCATAACCCTTTGCCTGTATCCTACTTAGAGTTATATTAACTAATCCTACAGACAGTGGCCAAAACAGGCAGGAAAAGACATCCTAAAGGACAACTTGACATCCCATTTGGCTCTGAAATATTATTTCAGGAACTCAAAAAATTTAAGTTTAATTGACTATAATTACTTACCTTATTTTAGAATAATCATAAAAGCTGTCCTGACTTAATTCCACTTTCCTTTTGTTTTCATCAATTGCATAATGAGATAACTTTGAATGAATTTATAGAAGCAAATGTTGATCATCTTTTAATGATATGGGGAGAAAAGGAGAGCTAGAACACTTCAATAACCTTGAGTTCTGCAAGCATTGCCCTAAAAACTCCTCACGGGAAGTCTCCAGGTAAAAACTGTCATCATCCCCTTTTTACAAAAGAGGAAACTGGAGCTCAGGAAGGCTAAATAACATGTTGAAGGTCACACAATTTGTGAGCAGTAGGTCGGGATTTGGACCCACTCCTATAACTCGAGTCAACACCATGATTCACTACACACACTTTCCTAAGGAACGGGAGCTGATCAGATAGGGAAGATACATTCACAGTTTTTCACAAAATGTGGTACACACAGCACTGGTGGTGTTCAAGATGAATTTCTGTGCTGTATGGACAGGCTTTTCAAAGTGTTAATACTAATGTGTTTACTAAGATGTGTGAAGAATGAATGTGACCGGCTTATTAAACCCATTATGTCATGGATTTTTTTGTTTGGCATGAGACTAAATTTTTAAAAGTGAGTTGTTCAATATGAATGCAAGGGAAAACATTCAAGGAAAAGCAACAGGACAGATGGGAACTTAATGAGGGAAAAGATACAAAGATAAGAAATAAAATTTCAGAAACAAAGCACTCCAATCTGAAGGAATCACTAGCATAAAATCATAGCGACATGAGAGCAAATAGCAAATGTAAAGAAGAGCAAATACGTCATTATGGCCAGACCATACAGTGGATAGAAATGAGACATGGGAAGTTAGCATGTTAAGAATCTTAAAATTTCAAACAAGAGAAATTGGGAGTCATTAATAGATTTGACATGGTCAGTCTGCAGGTAATAGAAAATGCTCTAGGGGCCCCTGGGTGGCTCAGTCAGTTAAGCATCTACCTTTAGCTTGGGTCATGGGTCCTGGGATCGAGCCCTATATCAGGCTCTCTGCTTGGCGGAGAGGCTCTTTCTCTCTCTCCCACTTTCCCTGCTGGGTTCACTCACTCTCTCTCTTTCTCTGTATAAAATCTTTAAAAGAAAAATAAAGAAATAAAGAAATAAAGAAAGAAAGAAAGAAAGAAAGAAAGGAAGGAAGGAAGGAAGGAAAGAAAGAAAGGGGAAAAGGGAAAGGGAAAGGGAAGGGAAGGGAAGGGAAGGGAAGGGAAGGAAAGGAAAGGAAAGGAAAGGAAAGGAAAGGAAAGGAAAGAAGAAAGAAAAAAGAAAAAATGCTCTAGCTATAGTGAAGAAGATGGATCAGATCCTGGCAACAAAGCAGGCAGGTAAGTGATCATTACATCACACTCATTATGATGGCTACTATGAAAAAAAATAAAATAAAACAGAAAATGGAAATTATTGGTGAGCATGAGGAGAAATCAGAATGTTTATGCACTATTGGTAGGAATGTAAAATGATGCAGCTACTAGGGAAAACAGTATGGTGATTCCTCAAAATATTACAAATAAAATTACCATATAATCCAGAAATTCCACTTCAGGGTATGTAGGGTATATACCTACATATACAGGAAGTATTACTCACCCTTAAAAAGGAAGGCAGTTCTGACACACGTTACATCATGGATGAGCCTTGAGGACGTTATGTGAAGTGAAATATGTCCGTCTCGAAGGACAAACGTTGTATGATTCCACTTATATGAAGTACCTAGAAGAGTCAAGTTCACAAAAACGGAAAGTAGAAAGGATGTTTGCCAGAGCTGGAGGAGGAGGGAATAAGAACCAATTGTTTAATAGGTAGAGAATTTTCACTTTGCAAGATGAAAAGAGTTCTGGGAGGGGGATGGCAGCGCAACAGTGTGAACGCAGCAAATGCCCTTGAACTGTGCCGCTAAAAATGGTGAAGGTGGTAAATCGTATGTGTATTTTGCCACAACGTTTAAAAAAATTTAAAAACAGGGGCGCCTGGGTGGCTCAGTGGGTTAAAGCCTCTGCCTTCGGATCGGGTCATGGTCCCAGGGTCCTGGGATCGAGTCCCGCATTGGGCTCTCTGCTCAGCGGGGAGCCTGCTTCCTCCTCTCTCTCTGCCTGATTCTGTGCCTACTTGTGATCTCCATCTGTCAAATAAATAAAATAAAATCTTTAAAAAAATTTAAAAGCAAAAAAGAGGCCACTATAGTAATCCACATGCAAAAATATGGAACGCTTTGCTAAAACTTTGAGTGAAGGGCAAGAAGCACTAACTAGAGGAGTCACTGATCCCTACTCATGGTGAGGGCTGCATACCCAGCAGGGCACAGATAACTCAACTGTTTGCCAAAGATGTTTTCAGTAGAGTAATGTATTCATGGAGCCCATGAATTTATTTATATAAAAAATAATTATTGAATACTTACTGTATACTAGTCTGTGTAAGACCCAATAAAGCAGTGAACAGAACAGATACTATCCCTCTGATTTTTTAGGACAGGAAGGATGACAGGTTTTTCCACACTGAAAGGTTTGTGCCCTTCAATTATTCTTGCCTTGTGAGTCCAGATAGCACCTTCCATCCCTAGTCCATTTCCTTAGCCAAAGTTTGGATCAGGGAGTTGCCAACTTCTTATTTTGATAAGGAAAGATGAAGAGCTTTTCAATTACCATCAATTCAGAAAAGGAAGAAAATCCTAAAAGGCAATAGTCTAACACTAGACATAATTTTAAAATAAATAAAGAACAATCCAACAAATATATTTAGTTTTAACTTAAAACCTGGACATTATTTTTCTTCTTTTTTTTTTCTTTTTTACCATGAAACAATAAAAGCATCTTCAAGGGCATTCCCACTCCTTTGGATATTGCTCTGGATTAGCTGTAAGATACCACTGGACCTAGGTACAGCCATTTCCTCAAAAATCTGGGCCGGTTATCTCTACCTTCTTTGGAATAAATAATGGCTTCATGGTCTCCCACTTCAGTTGTCTTTGAACATTAATACCTATAAATAATAGATATAAATAATAATACCTATAAAATGCCAAAGGTTTCCACCAGACCTCTAATAGTCCTTATAGCCATTAAATGATAAATTCAATTCAGACTCAGATAATAGGCTAAGTACTAGAAATAAAAAGCCCCTTCATTATGGGATAGAAATATTATCTATTATCCAAACTGGGACACTTCTATGAAGTGTCTAATGAAACAGGGCTCTGTTAATACTTAAGCCAGAAAAGCTGACCCAAGCAAAATATGACATAAGGTCTCCCTAATTGTGGACTTCACAAGTTGATAAGTATCATGATCAAATTGTTATAAAACCTCAGAGGAAGAGGCAATTCATTTGGGGAGATAGGGAGGCTAGGGTGGTGATCAAGGGAGACTTCCAGAGAAAGTAAGCTTTTAACTAGATTTCAAAGAACTGGTAGGATTTCACCCCCAGGAAGAAAATGAGAGGTACACATGAAGCAAAGGAAACAGAGAAGAGCTGATTAAAATATTGGTTGCAATGCTAATATTATCAATTACAGTGGAAAATATTAAGGGTTGGTAAATAAACATTTGTCATCATTCTTTACTTTAATGGAGCTTATCATTTTTAAATACAAATTTTAAAGGCAAAATAGTGGGCAAGGCTTTTCCCTGGACTAGAGAACACATACACAAGGTCCAGATAGGAACAAACTATCAGATTATAAAAGGAGGTGGAGGGAGGAAAAGTAAAAGACAATTCACCAGTACAACTCGGCAGGGTTCTTCACCTCCACTAACTTCCAACATGACAGCTTTCTGGGTTCAAGGGAGAGCCCAAGGATGGATGGAGGGTAGATTATGTTACAGATTCAAGGACCATATTTTCAGGAGCTGTTGCTTTGTAGTTCCAGGGTCACTAACAGAAGACAAAGCTGGTCTGGTTTATAAAATATCTGAGTTGTTTGTTTTTAACAACATGAGGTGTTACTTCTGGAACTCAATGCATGAGTGCCTCCCAACCCACTCCAAGGGTTGCACATTCGAATGAAATTTAGGTACGGCACCCTCTCCGATTACAATATTTTATAACCTTCTCCCAGGTTTAGCTTCTTCCCATCATCGTGACAACCCTGTAAATTATCAGCCTGCCACACAGCCCTTTACTTTCTAATCCCTTTACTAATTTTCATCATCTTTTGATTCTCAGCTAAGCATCATGGCAGCTGGTCCTCATGTCCAGTGTCACTAAATCATGCAAATGCAAAACTACATAAATTCTGCGTATTAACTAGGGCCGTGTTCCAAAGCATTTTTATTGGCCACCCACCTCAGAACTACCTGAGTAGTACTTACTAAAACACAGATTTCTTCTTTTTTTTTTTTAAAGATTCTATTTATTTATTTGACACAGAGAGAGAGATCACAAGTAGGCAGAGAGGCAGGCAGAGAGAGAAGAGGAAGCAGGCTCCTCGCTGGGCAGAGAGCCCTATGCGGGGCTTGATCCCAGGACCCCGAGACCATGACCCGAGCCAAAGGCAGAGGCTCAACCCACTAAGCCGCCCAGGTGCCCCTAAAACACAGATTTCTAAGCCTAGTTTCAAATCATTATTTCAGAAGCTTACAAGATGGGTTCCTGGAAATTTGCATTTTTAACAAGTTCTTTGGAAATTTCACCTCCACACTCCTGCCATTAGGATATGAGGTTTGAAATAACTCCCATTTCTATCTGAGCTACATTAACAACTTGAAGTAAAAAGGCAAAATCATCTCAAAAGGAAGGAAGAAAATGCTATCTCATAGGCAACAACTAGAGATGTTGGAAAACTGGTATATGGCATCGTTTGATAACTTACTCAGCTACAAATGGATGACATGCTACAACTATTTTGAGAGATCATAAAATTTTGTAACTGAAGGGTGTATAGGAGTTATTTAGTGAAACCTTAACTCAACTTCCATATTAAAGCTGAGGAAATCAAGGATTATGGGATCCAGTTATTATCTATTATTTTACTTATTTTGAAATAGAAGATTTTTTTCTTGCTTTTTCAAGATTCACACATAATAATGACACATATAAAATAAATGCATTTTTTCCAGAATAGCCATTCTCCCTATCCACTGAGAGAGTATAATCATAGCAGCCTAACTTATTTTGCTATAATTTAATCCAATTATCTAAACTCCAAACGTGGGGAAAAAAAATTTATGTGAATAACTGCTTCAGTCTCAGTTATAAATAGGTTAGGATGTGTCAATCATCTTACACCTTCAGAAGGCAATAAAGATACAATTTCAAATGTCATGCTTTTGCCTGCTAGGAGCCACATGAAGGTTACTGAATTTTAAACATACTGGTATGCTTAATAAGTACAGATTCTCCTGTACATATGCCACATGAGCACCAGTACATTTTGCTTATTTCTGTGTTAGAAGCATCTAACATGACTCAAATCACAACACACCATAAAAATGAGATTTTTTTTTTTTTCATTTGGAACATGCCCCATTGAAATAAGCATATGACCAGGAGCTAAACAGATTTAACCGAGACTGTCCAACAGAAATCCACAAAATGCAATCCTCAGCAAGAGAGGCAAAGTGGTTTCTTTTTTCAGGGCATATAACTAGGAAAACGTGTTTTCATTGGGAAAATAAAGTTGTTAATCACACATTGTTATAATCACTCCAACACCTGCTTCTGTCTTCTTGCTCTCAATGCAAGTTTCCATTTCACTGAGAAATTAGATGCAATCTTAAGAGAATGTCCACCAGTTCTGACCATAGCATAAGCACATTTGTGCTTATAAATGCTGTCTTCTCTCCTTTAACAGGAATGAGCTATCCTTTCTCCTCAAAAAGGCCAAGCTCTCCACTCATACTAAATCTTAATCCTCTTATCTTCTCAACAGAAATCACTCCAGCGACTATTTCTCCCACATACTCAATGGTTTTTCCTCTCTAGTAGATTATTCCTGTGGGCATATAAAAATCTGCAATACTGCACATCAAAGGAAAGGAAGCAAAGAAGGGAGGGAAGGAAGGGATGGCATGGGAGGGGAGAGGAGAGGGGAAAGAAGTTAAGGAAAAACCCTCCTACACCCCTCTGCTGCCTCTCTGGTTACCTAAGGAATAAGGCTCACCTAGTCAAGACTAATATGTAGTCTGGGCTCCTAGAAAAGAATTCATTGTCCTACAGAGCTGCCATGGAAACTGGGGAGGTAGTACTTATTGTAGTCATTCCTGGTCCGCCAGAAACTTGGACCCCAGCCCTGTGAGCTGGTAAGGTAGGGACGGAAGGAATCAGGCTGGAATCAAAAGTATCACTACAGTCTCATAACATCAGGAGAGGAGCTGGTGCAGCTTTAAAGCCCCACAACCTCATGTCAAAGTAGCTCTTCTGGAATCTGACCCTCAGCCCTGCTCGCTCTTCTGTTTCTGCGTGTATGTCACTATCTCACCCCTCAGCCTTCCCTGCTGATCCTCCAAACCCCAACCCTCAGCTCTAGAACTTCTCTATCTGAACTTACTCCCAAAATGGTCTCTCCTGGTTTCCTTATCTTTATTGGAATTAAATGTCAGTCTTAGGCTGATGACTCCCAAATTCACCCGTGCAGCCACCACCTCTCTCTTGGAACTAAAAACTCAATACTAAACTCTCCAACATCCAGACTTGACATCTTTGCTTGCTTTACTTCACACTCAACATAGAATCCATCAGGAAACTGTCACCTCTATCTCCAAAACATGACCAAAAAATCTCAACACTTTTCACATCCTCTATTTTTTTTATTTTATTTATGTATTTGACAGAGAGAGAGAGATCACAAGTAGGCAGAGAGAGAGGGGGAAGCAGGCTCCCTGCTGAGCAGAGAGCCTGATGCAGGACTTGATCCCAGGACCCTGAGATCATGACCTGAGCCGAAAGCAGACGCTTAACCCACTGAGCCACCCAGGGGCCCCACATGCTCTATTTTTATCATCCAGACCAAACCTACTATCTCCCGTTGCTTGGACTGGAACTAGCCCACCCTAGTGTTTCTCCAGTCCACCACACTTACATTACTTCTGCAGCTTCCAGACTTATCCCTCTCAATGGAAATAAGGTCAGGTCACTTTTGTCTTATGACTCTCTCCTGGCTCCCCACCACACTCAGAGTAAGAGTCAAAGTCATACAATGGCCTCCAAGGCTTTATAAGATCTAAACCTGCCCCCCTCCTTGGGGATACCTGCTATTCTCAAAACCATACAGGCTTCCTCGCAGTCTCTTGAACATATTCCTGCCTCAGGACATTTGCCCTTGCTCTTCCTTCTGCCTGGAGTACTCTTTCAACAAATATCTAGCTGGCTGATTGCAGCTTCTTTAGGTTTCCAGAGTGGCTTTCCCTAGCCACAACATGTAAAATGCCCACTATCAATCCCCACGCACTGGTGTCTTCTATCGCCTCGATCACTTTCTCTCACCTTCTACCAACCTGCTCTATTTTTCTCTCCATAGTACTTATTGCCACTTGGCACATTATATAACATTTTTTAATTGCGAATATTTCTCCTCCAGAACGGAAACTCCATTAAGGCAAGGATTTTGTTTGCTTTGCCCTCTAGTGTACCCCCATAGATTAGGACAACACCACCCCATTGTAGGTGATTATTATTTGTTGAATAAATGAATAAATATATGAATATTACAATGATGAACAAACTAAACTATGTTTTTTTCTATTTCAATCACAGTTTGACTAAAAATACAATTATTTCATATTCCAATGAAAGGCTTTTAATAGTCATGCAAGAAATTCCTTTGAGATGGCTGATTAAATATTTCATTTCCCAACTAAATCTCTACCCTTGGGTCACACTTTCAAACAACCTTTCAGCCCTTTTGAAAGAACCCTGCATAGATTATTATTTACTCTTTTTATTTTTTCATAACACTCTCAAAGATCAAGTAAAAAAACACATGTCAAAGCAATTTCTCCCTGTTTCTTCTGATTAAAATCAATATTCTCCCTGCTCTTAACAGCAGTAAAAATCAACACAACAGTTTCTGTTAACTCAATAGAATGTCAAGTGATATCTTAGTGTATTGTTACCAGCAGGGATATCAACAGAGGACTACCAACAGCCTATAATCATTGCTGTTTTTATTATCTACAAAATGTCATGTGTGCATATGGCATTTTACAAAACAACACAGTGAAAACAAGGCTCCTATCTCAAGCAGCTTAGAGCTTATTTAGACAAACAACTAAAGAATGGGGAGCCATAACTTAAAAGGAGGGCCTGCTGTTGCAAGAAAAGAATATGATTGATCCAAGTGCTCAGGACAGGATAATAAGTCTCATTCCTTACGTGACTGTACTGCTTGATTCTGCTCTTTAGATCACAAACAACAGCCATAACCCTAATTGCCTTTCTCCAAACACTGAGCCTGTTAGTCATAAAGAAGATAGCTCAGAATATATCCATCAGCAAATGCACTGTTAGAAATGTCCAACAACAATATAAAGACACATCCCACCAATAGTTGCTAGCAATGTCTTGTAATATTTAAAGAAAACTGATCTTTCCCAAAGTCTCATAAAAAATAACGTGAGCTTAGCTAAACGGCGAATTTCTAAGTTTATATAATTCAGAATATCTGATTAAGGATATTTACAGTAAGGGTTATTAGTAATAATTAATAGTAACTTATTCAACTACTAATAAATGATTGTACAAATGTATAAAAATGTGCAATAAAAGGACTAAACACAGTAACCAAAAAATAGAAACAACCTAAATGTCCAAAAAGAATTGTTTAAAATGATTGCATAAAATAAGTTAAATCTATACCACACAATATTATAGAATATCATTCAGCCTTCAAAAATAAACCTTTGGATCTATACTGATTGCCATAGTAATGTGCTTTTTTTTTTAATTACAAGGCAGCATGTGTCTAATGGTCTTATTTTGATATAACTATATGTATATACCCACACGCTTACACATATATATTCATATACTCCATACATATGAATATGAATACAGAGAATGTGAAAAATAGCAAAAGTCTGACAGAAAGAAGATCAAAGGCAGAGAAGACAAAATAAAAAATAGATAGGGAAGCCCTTATGGAGTAGAGAAAAGCATGTTAAAAGAGAAAGCTCAAGAAAGAGGAAAAACAAGACAACCCAAACAGGGCCACCAAAGACACCCAGAGAAGGAAGCACACAGACTGTGTTATACCTACACAGGTTCATACAGATGGGAGAAAGTCGGAAAAGATATATACTAAAAGGTTAATAGTAATTAAGTCCGAGTAGAGAAGTTACAGCAAAATGTCACTATACCTTTCTATATCACTTGATTTTTTTACCATGAAAACGTGCAGCTTTAATAACCAGAAACGATGGGGCGCCTGGGTGGCTCAGTGGGTTAAAGCCTCTGCCTTCGGCTCAGGTCATGGTCCCAGGGTCCTGGGATCAAGCTCTGCATTGGCCTCTCTGCTCAGTGAGGAGCCTGCTTCCTCCTCTCTCTCTCTACCTGCCTCTCTGCCTACTTGTGATCTCTGTCTGTCAAATAAATAAATAAAAAATCTTTAAAAAAAATAATAAAAAATAACCAGAAACGATAAAATAGAAAACTACTTACAAAAGAAACTGAAAGTCAAGGATGAAATGGACATGCTTCAAACATAGAAATAAATAAAATCTCCAAATTCTTAAGTGCTAAAATTTAATGAAAATTTCAATCATCCTTTAAAATCCTGGAAGGTTTGGTCTTTATTTAATCAATAGTATGTCTTAGTGTACTCCTAAGAAAAAGCATGGAGTCTGTCTTCCAAGTGCCTCTTAATTTATTCTATAAGACCCTGTGCATGCCAACAAAAAAGTTATTTCTCATTCAGAATATCATTTCCATATGAAAACAGCACATACATATTTGTATTTCATCTTTTCTTTAAATCTCAGAACTTCAAAGCCTGGAGGCAATCTCAACATATCTAAGTAGGAACAAAGGTAATCACCATCATGTTATCCAAAATCAGATACAGAAGGGAGTTTTTCAGAGAGAAACAGAATTCTTGATCAGAATTATATAGTTCTTAAAAGTCACTTCAGAGTCAGATCCAAATGTAAGGAAAAGTTTGCAAAGGTGGCACACAATTTTTGCTTTAGAAAAGATCAGAAAAGATACACAACTTCGGCAAATCATAAAATAAGTCACTCTGTATGCCCAAGAGTAATGAAAAATAGGCTGGTTTTTAATTCACCAAATTAGGATTTTTTAACTCTCTCATCAGAGAATTCATTGGTCCAAAGAACAAAGCTAAAGATGATAATTTTTTTAGTAAGTAAAAAGCACTGGTACATAAGTTTTATTTCTGAGCTTAAAAATCAGTAACTTTTAATTCATTAAAGAAAGTGAAAACTAACAGTATGGTAAAAATTGATGATTTTTTCCACTTAAATAAATTTCTTATCATATCAAATATAGTTGTGTACATCAAAATAATAGTAACAATGTATGTTAAATTTTTGACATCACACAAACAATGCTTGAAGGATTACAGATTAGAGTTTTCATTTCTACCAAAATTTTGAACAAACTGCATTTAAAATCATATTATTCTAAATATATTAATTCCAAATACATAAGTAGAATAACACTGAATCGCTGGACGTTTATTGGTAAATATTATTTGCAGAAACCATATTAATTCCCTTAAAATACATCATTCACAGAATCACGATTAAAATAATATAGTATTTCATTGTCTCCAAAATAAAATACTAGAATTAAGCATTCTCCATGATTTTCTAAGCTACTATTTTCTTTTTTTTTTTTTTTAAGATTTTATTTATTTGACAGATCACAAGCAGGCAGAGAGGCAGGCAGAGAGAGAGAGGAGGAAGTAGGCTCCCTGCTGAGCAGAGAGCCCAATGTGGGGCTCAATCCCAGGACCCTGGGATCATGACCTGAGCTGAAGGCAGAGGCTTTAACCCACTGAGCCACCAGGCGTCCCAAAGCTACTATTTTCTATATCTACTATTCCTTAACCTTAATCATGAGATTTATTCATTATAATCTCTTTTTTTGCTATTCACATACATATTTATTGCCACCTAAGTTGAACTATAATATCAATAATCAATTAGATATATAATTTTGAAATATATATTATATATATTATAAAATATAATATAGAGAGAGAGCTATTAAAAAATCAGAGGTCCTCAAGGCTTACTATCAGAAAGCCTGATTTAGTAAACTGAGGGTAGGGGCCCATGCACCCAAAATTTAAAAAAAAAACCAACAAACAAACCTGATTTAACAAGTTTGTTGAAGGACTTGAAACTTCTAGATCACAGTCCTGGCTACACCACCTCATAGTATTACATTACACTTTGCACCTTCCAGCACTTCGTATAAATTAACCTAACTGATAAATGTCCCATTCCATCCCAAGATCTCCCCACTGCCACTTCTCAGCATATTCTTTGTCTCCTTTGAACTCTATTTATTTCATAAAGAAAATACTTTGGCACAATTCTGTGTAGGGTCTTGAATGACATCATGAATGTCTTTTGTACATGTGTATTCTCTCTTTAACTCATGCATTAGTGATTTTCTCTTACACCTCCCTGGTCATCTTTCCTCTCCTGTTCCTGCATCGCCATGCGGTTCTGTACCTGTTTCCACATCCCAGACCACTCCTTCCCTTCCCCCATCTCTCTCTCATTATCTCATAGGTGACCTTCCTCTTAATTCTTTCCGATCCTGGAGTTCGCAATTCCATGACAAATACTCCTCTACCTCCTTGGCTGTTTTACAGGGTATTCTTCTCATTCTTGTGCTTACATAAAAACAAGTCTTTTTTTTTTTTTTTTCTAAGAGGATAAGGCTTTTGTTCCAACTCCTCTGAATTGAGGCCGCCCTTGTGCTCATGATTCACATACATGAAGGAAAGGAGGTGACATTTGTATCTTCCTGGCTTCCCATGGGCATTTCCAAATCAATTAATTCTACCCATCTAAGTGTGAAAAGAAAATGTTTCTCCTTTGATTCCCATACCATCACACTCTAACTTCTCCCCTTTCCAATGGTGTCAGTTCAAAATTATTACACATTCATTGCAGATGTTAGCATCTAGATCACTCAGAATACTTCACACCAGTTTTTATCCAGAGGACAACCAATACCAATGGAGAGCTTCATAATCTCTTGACCTGCTCAACAAGTATTACCTTCACTCCTCTTCAATATTTCTCTTATAAGACTATATAACAAACCTTATCATCTAGTCAGAAGTCTTCTATCTCTGAAAAAAAGGAATTCAACAGCCAAGTCTCTGGTCATATGATCTTAAACAGCAGTGGTCCCACGTCTCAGATCTACCCCAGACATTCTCTCCTGATATGTTTCCTCCTTGGGAAATCTCAGTCCTGCCAGTAGATTCAACTTCCCTTTATTCCCTGATCACCACTAAATCCATCTTTCTAAATCAGATTGCTCCCCTAAACTACAGGTCTGTATGCCTAGCTCTGCTGTAAATTTCTATTGTGTTGCTTTATAAACACTTTAAACTAATAACCAAAACCCCAATTTCCTTGCCCATCCTCTCATACCTACTCCCTTATTCTAGGGTCCAGTGTATCAGAATAATTATGCAGTCAACTGCCAGGTAAGCACATAACTGAGAGGATCATCCTAGATGCACCTCTCACCTGCCATACAACTGTCAACTGTGCATTTTACCAACCAGACAGTATCTCTCTCTCTCTCTCTCTCTCTCTCTCTCTCTCAATCTCTCTCTCTCATTTTTACTCTACTACCTCTCACCTGAATCTAGGACCTCAACCCTCATCCTCACAATTACAATAAACTTCCAAACTCAGTAATTCTAAAAACTTTGTTTACAAAAGGATCACTTGATGTAGATGTTTAAAAATGCAGATTTTTGTGTCCCTTGCTCAGAAATACAGTTCAGTTGCTAGAATCTTCATTATTAACTAAGTACTTTATCCTTTGCAGATGATTCCAATCCCAGTGACCCATTCAGTCACACTTTGGGAAGCACTGAATGATCTGGTCTCCCTTCCTCTTCTATCTATTTCTTTTTCATCCCATTCTCCTACTGGTGACAAAATTACCTCTTGTTCTCTGATTCTTCTAGGTACCTGTATTAGTAAAATTCTTCAGTTGCAAATGGAAAAAACCCAACTCAAAGTAATTTAAATTTAAAAACATACACATGTAAATTGGTTCATATAAAAAAAATAGGAGAGGAGGATAGAGTTTGTATGATGACACCAAAAAGAAAGCTCTCAAGTACTGTAAAGAACTTACTTTTCCTCTCTTATTTCCACTTCTCACTGCAGGTTACTACACTCTCCCAGACCAGCTTCTCCAGAGTAATGAATTAGTGGCAAAGAATCCTGACTCATACCCTAACAATCTTTGACATAGAAAAGAAACACCCATCCTCAAACTATAATGAGAAAAATCCACAGAAGTATCCTGACCAACTCAATGAGGATCATGAGCCCATCCTTGAAAAAAATCATTCTTTTTTTTCTTTTTTTTGACAGAGAGAGACACAGCAAGAGAGGGAACACAAGCAGGATGGGTGGGAGAGGGAGAAGCAGACTTCCCACCAAGTAGGGAGCCCAACGTGGGGCTCGATCCCAGGACCCCAGGATCATGACCTGAGCCAAAGGCAGACACACAACAACCGAGCCACCCAGGTGCCCTGGAAAAGTCATTCTAATGGAGGGGCTGAGACAATGATTTCTCTAGCTATAATAGCTGTCCGCCTCTCTACCATTCAAAGCCCATGGCTAAATCTGCAAAAGAAGCAATTCCTCCAGAGAAGGTGAGTATTGATCTCTGAAGAAGAAAGCGTACTGAATAAGCAAAACATTAGTTTCCTATTAGGTTAAAATCTTAACTCCTCTATGGGCCTGGTAAGAGCCTTCATAATCCAGTCCCTCCCTTTGTCCTTGGTGCAACTCCATGCTCCAGCCAGAGCCCCTCCTACTATGCCCCCATTGTACCCTACCTGTATCTCCCTCATCGTACTTACCGCATTGAATCCTATTTCTCTGAGAGATGGGTGATGGTATGTCTGAATTCCTGGAAAATCTCAGGACATCTTTATCTTTATAACTTTAGTGTCTTGCAAAGTGTTCGGCATAAAATATGTGCCCCATAATTAATCAATATTTGTATACTGATTATGTAAATAAATTTTAAATATAGAAGCAAAAGGCTGAGGTCTCTGACCCAGACTCCAACATCAGTGACTTGAAATAGGGAAACTCTCTTCCATTGCCTGCTAGGTCAGTGGAGACATTCATTCCCAAATCCTGCTACCAAAGCTATAGTTAGAAAAGATATGTTCTGCGCATTCCAAAGTAGAACGCTGAGTTTCCCCATTACAAATATAATTACATAGAAAGCTTAATTTCTAAAACAGCATTCACACAGTATTTTGGGCATGTTATATAATAAATTTTTATGTTTGTGCCCAGAAGCTAACATTATTTCTGTGATGGTAAAAAGAGTATGTTTTAAGTCACAACTAACCATCAAATCTCTGACCATAATAGTCCATAAATTGAGAATTTTCTTCTGAATATACTTTATTTGGCTATACTCACTGAATTCTCTTAGCATATCAAAATTGTATTTATAATATATATTACTCTTAAGAGGAGAAAATCTCCTCCAAAACAGTTCCTCCTTATTGAGATGTTATCAGCTACTAAGGCACGGCAGCAGGTCACTGCAATTAGAATCCCCACCTATTTGAACAAAATAGGTACTGCCTGGTTTCCTTCTAGTCACTTACAGATACAGTCAGTTGATGTCTATGAAATACCAAATAAATCATCATTAAAGTTGCTTGCTTATGGAGATTTCCGGAATCACTGTTTTTATCAATTACTGCAATAAGTGTTCCTAATAGTATCAGTCAGGATTCTCCAGAGAAACCAAATGATTAGGATATATATAGAGAAAGAGATTCATTTTAAGGACGTGGCTCATGTAATTACAGGTCCTGACAAGTCCAAATTCATAGGGCAGGACAGCAAGCCAGAAACTCAGACAGGAGCTGATGTTGTGGTCCGAGGCAAAATTTCTTCCTTTTTGGGAAACCTCGGTTTTTGCTCTTTTGCATGTGTGTGTTTGGGTGTGCTCACTCAGTGATCAGACTGAGGTGTTTTTTTTTTTTTAAGATTTATTCATTTTAGAGAGAGAGAGAAAGAGTGGGAGAGTAGCAGAGGGAGAGAACACCCAAACAGACACCCTGCTGAGAGCAGAGCATAATATGGGGCTCGATCCCACAGCCCCTGAGATCATGACCTGAGCCAAAACCAAGAGTCGGACACCTAACCAACTGAGCTACCCAGGTGCCCCCCACCCACGGTCTCTGCACTTAAGACCTTCAGCTGATTGAACGAAGCCCACACACACCTCAAGTGTAATTACCTTTACCTAAAGTGTGTAAATATTAACCACATCTATAAAACACCCTTGCAAAATCACCTATGGGAGTGTTGGATTAAATAAATGGATTCTGTAGCCCTAGTCACACTGACACCTAAAGAGAACCATCCCACTATCGATAGGACGTATGTCCGGCAACTTATCGGTAATTAGGCTTAGGTCCTCAGGGTCACTGATTTTGAAGTACTGAGGCACCAGGATATACCTCCTCTGTCTTAATTCTCTACAGGTTCACCTGCCTTTCTCCCTGAAGAACTTCCGTTTTTAGTTTTTTGGGACCTTGCAACTTCAGGGAGAAGGACAAAAGAACCTACAACCAGTTATCAGATTGCTCAATAATGAGGAGGAGGCGGGGCGCCTGGGTGGCTCAGTGGGTTAAGCCTCTGCCTTCAGCTTGGGTCATGATCCCAGGGTCCTGGGATCGAGCCCCGCATCGGGCTCTCTGCTCAGCGGGGAGCCTGCTTCTCTTTCTCTCTCTGCCTGCTTGTGATCTCTCTCTCTCTGTCAGATAAGTGAATAAAATCTTTAAAAAAAAAAATTGGACTCTGATCCAGATACCTCAGTCAATCAGAGTCCGAAACCAGAAACTGTCTTTGCTCACTGTACCCTATTTATGTGATGATGGTGATGGGAGTGTGTCCCTGTGTTTGAGTTTGAGTGGGAGGGTCCCTGAATCACAAAAGTACCTAGATTTGGGGTGGGGAGTTCTTTAAAATCACCTCACATCTGATAGGATGGCTATTCAAAATAATAATAATAATATTAATAATAATAAAGTGTTGGTGAGGATGTGGGGAAAGGAGAGCCCTCACACACAGCTGGTGGGGACGTCAATCAGTGCAGCTGCTATGGAAAACTGCACTGAGGTTCCTTAAAATATTAAAATTTCTTGTGATCCAGCAATCCCACTCCTGGGTATATAGAACTGAAATCAGGATCTTGAAGGGATATCTGCAGTCCCCTGTCCACTGCAACATTATCCATGATAGCCAAGATATGGAAACAACCTAAGTATTAATTGATGGATAAATGGAAAAAAGGAAACGTACCTATGATGAAATATTATTCAGCCTTAAAAAGGAAAGAAACCCTGCTGTATGCCATCAGATGAATCTCAACGCAGAGGATGATGTGCTAAGTAGAATAAACCAATTATCAAAGAATAAATACTGCAGGATCCCCTATCCATTAGGTACCTAAAATTGTCAAATTCACACAAACAGGGTACAGTGGTGGTTACCAGGGATGGAGGGAAAGGGGAGGAGCACCGTTCTCCAGTGGGGATAAAGTTTTAGTTCTGCAAGATGAGTATGTTCCAGAGATCTGCTGTACAGCATCAGTGCCTATAGCTAGCACTACTGCATGATACGCTTAAAAATGTGCTAAGATGAGGCGCCTGGGTGGCTCAGTGGGTTAAAGCCTCTGCCTTCGGCTTGGGTCATGATCCCAGGGTCCTGGGATCAAGCCCCAGCTCAGGCTCTCTGCTTGGCAGGGAGCCTGCTTCCTCCTCTCTCTGCCTGCCTCTCTGCCTACTTGTGATCTCTCTCTCTGTCAAATAAATAAATAATCTTATTTTTAAAAAATGTGCTAAGAGATTAGACCTCAGGTGAAGCTGTTCCTATCACACACATACAAAAAACAAACAAACAAACAACAAAAAACCCGCATAAAAACAAAGCCAAAGCATGTATTTTTAAACATGCCACAGCAGAAAGGATACATGCACTGAAAAATATCAAAATGTCATTTGAATCAAAATAAGACTAGTTAAAAAAAAAAAAAGACTAGTTTCACTGTTTCATCTGGTTCCCATCTCTCATTCGAGATATATAAACTTGGAAAAGCGACAGCCTCTGCTTCATTCAGACTCTTCCACTGATAAATTCAAAGGAAAAACCGACCCGTTACTTTCATTCATTCGGCAGACAGGTACTGAGAGGGCCAGTACAAAGAGTCACCCTATTGGGTGTCCCACGGTAAAGAAATGTAAGATGACGTAGCTGGAAACAAGAATCCTATGACCGAGAGGTGCAGACATGTACATCAACAGCGAATCATTACACCAGGGAAAATGAAATAAGGGCTGCGAGTAGAGCCAGAAGCAAGTGGCTGCCAGAGCACAAATGAAATAGCATTTCAAATGGAAAAGGACAGACTTCAAGGAGGAGTTTGCACAGAGCCCTGAAGGAAAGTCATTGTCAACTGCTAGAGACTGTGGGGTAGTTGACAGGTTTCGTGGGGCAGGAGTGAGAATTTGCACAGACGGGGAAATTGCACAGCATGTTCTGGGAATAGTAAATACTCCAATGGGATAAGGATACCAGTCAGGAGTAGCCCTGAGGCACCTCATCTCTCCACGTGGTTAAATGTTCATTTTCCAGAGTGTGCTTTCCCTGGAGCGTGAGCACCCTGGAGGGCAGATCATTTCATTTTCTTCAAAAATGTTCTCCGACATAGTAGAGTGAGACACTGTCCTATAGGCAACATCCCCCACAAACACATGTTCACACAGAAACCCAGAAATCTGTCCACAAAGTACAAGGACAAATGGCGAAAACATTCCCCTTTTGTCTGCCTCTAGGTCTCTCTCTTCATCTAAAAAGTAAAGCAAGTCTGTAAAAGCCCTATGAAGTACACAACAGTAGAGCCACACTGCGAGGACAGCAAGCAGATGGAAATGTGGAAGAATATTCTAGAAAGAGATTTAAACTAAGAAATACAGTTCTTGGTGGGGCGGCGGCGGGGGGGAGGGTGGTGGAACAGGAATCAAGGTCCCAGAGACTGAAAAGACTGCTGTGCCTCTCCACCTCTCTTGCTATCACATCCTGGTTCGGAGAACAAGCCTGGTCTGCACACAAGCTTTGGTTCAATCTTAAAGGAGCCCTCAGAGAATGTATTTGCCCTCCCCTTAACCCACTCTAGGGAAGAGCCGTTGTCTTCCCTCTCACAATCAATTTTCACCTTGTTCTAGGAACAGCCCCCAGATTTCCTTTTGGACAGCCGCCTCTCACAGCTTGGAAATATCTGAGAAAATGAAATTGATGCTTGACTAGCGACTAGAAAGAAGGCATGTAGGAAATGCTTTAAGGCATGATGTGAGTTTAAGGGTTAGTATCCCAATGGAGGAGCACATTGTTACACACTATTTTCCCCCTTGCATTAACTGATTGCTAATCTTGCTTTAACCCCTGAGAGTTTTGACTGTTATGAATAGGACAGTCTTTAAAAAACAACTCTGAGTAGCTAAAAGAAGGATTTGCTCTCGAATAAGAAAAGACTGCTTTCTCTTCTCTTTGGCAGGCCAGTCGTTCAGGTCAAGATGGAGCTACAGCCCCCTCCAAGGACAGCTCTCAGCCACCCCTCAGGTCGTCACTCCAAAGACAACTTCACAAGCCCCATTTTCAACATTATGCCTTTGCAAGAGTGACTGCTATATTTTGACAAAATTTCTTGTTATTCACTATCCCACCACAGATATTAAATGTATACCTTCTTGTCTCTAATAATGGTTAAGAAAAAAGGAAGGAAGGAAGGAAGGGAGGGAGGGAGGGAGGGAGGGGTAGGGTAAGAAAAGGCTTTCTACTTGGAAATTCTCCTCTCATTTTCCCCCTCTGTAAGATGAGAGAAGAGACAAGGTGATTTATAAAGTTCCTTTGTCTCTAAAAACCCATGACTTGAAAACGCACTAAGCATTTCAGTTGGCAGCACTATCAGGTAGAGTGACCCTCACTCTGTGTTACCATTCGGATCGCAAAAGCGATCATTCAGTATGGAGATGCACGGGCTCAAGACACTTGACATTGTTGCACCAGAACCTGCAGATACAAAACCGAAGTCTGAGACCACAGTGCCTTATAGAAATGAGTTTCTACAAGGCGAAAACACCAGGATTCACGGGCCAGGAGCTGAGAGCTAAGTTTGGGCTGGGAGGGGGCTGTTGTCTCCTCTATAAATGTTAAAGCAGTTCTTATAAATCCCATTTAACAAAAAGACATAATCATAATGACATTTCTAAGGAATCCTATAAAAGACACAAAGTACAACCAGCCCCTTTATCAATGTCTTCTATTATAATATGAATGATTTAATGAAATTTGAAGTTGACAGTAATGGTCTCATAAAATGACATACTTTAGCTCAATAAAACAAAGATGAAACAAAATAAAATCTAGAGCATATGTCTTATATTTTATATTTTAAAGATACATACTTGCAGCCTATCACAGGAGTCAATTATCCTGACACATTGTATTCATGTATATTAGTGCATGTAAAATATGCAGCCAATTAAAGGTTTCAGTTTGAGTCGTGGGCCAGCCTCCGGAGACAATCCAGCAAGGGCAGACTCTCCATGCCATTACTTACATTTTCCAGGTTATGTAAAATGCAGAGTGGGTTTTCCTTCACGTTGTACCTAGAATTCAACTACTTTTTCTCCACTTCTACAATAGATTGCTAGCTCCCTGAACAGAGCTACCATCTTCTCTTATATGACAACTGCAATAGCCTCCTTTTTGGACACTCTGCTTTCACTCTGGTTCCCTCCCATCCATTTGTTACATAGAGCCAGACCATGCTTTTAAAATGCCACTCCTCTACTGTTTCCCATCCAACAGTTATATCATTCAATAAGAGCTTTACTATGTGTTTACTAAATAAGTGTTTACTATGACCTACTGTGTTCTACAACATAGCAACAACATCACCTGCAGGTTGTTAACTAACTTGTTAGTTACTAACTAACTAACATCTGCAGGTTTGTTAGACTTATAAATCCTCAGGGCACCTGGGTGGCTCAGTCATTAAGCCTTCGGCTCAGGTCATGATCCTGGGGTCCTGGTATAGAGCCCCATGTCAGGCTCCCTGCTCAGCGGCGAGTCTGCTTCTCCCTCTCCCTCTCCCCTGGCTTGTGTTCCCTCTCTTGCTGTCTCTTTCTGTCAAATAAATAAATAAAATCTTTTAAAAAGAAATGTAAATTTTCGAGTCCCACCCCAGACTTACTGAAACATAAAAACTCTGGGAGTGGGGCCCAGAGATCTGTTTCAACAAGTTCTTCAGATGATAGGGACAAAGGCTAATGTTTGAAAACCACAGACTTAGAGGACCATACATCTCACCCCCTTTCACTATCTATTAGACCCATCTCCTATTCTTCCCTTTGCATACCATGTTCAGCTCCAACTACAATACCCTTGAACTTGCCAAGCATATCCCAAGCTCAGGTACTTTGCACATTTTGCTACTTCTACGCATAAAATTCTTTCCATGATATCTCTGTAGCTTGTTCCTTCACATCCTTTAGGTCTCTGTACAAAAGTCATTTTAGGTACAAAAGTCATTTTATGTAACAGCCTTCCCTGACTCCTCTAAAAAAAACCGTGAGCCCTGACTCCAGAACTCCTTTTCCTCCTTACCTTCCCTTGCTTTTGCCCATTGCAGGTATTATGCCCTGACATATAACATGTATCCATTAACAGTCTGTCTCACCCACCAGAATGTAAACTCCATGAGGATGGAATCTTTGTTATTTACAAATAACCAGTGTCAAAAACATTTCCTAACATGGTGCAGACACTTACATATTTATTAAATGCATAAATTCAGCTCCCAAGTTTGAGAAAGAAGACACCGAGACCCAGGACCAGACCCATGTGTGACTGTAACTTAAATATCTACCAAGTCCCTTCTTTTTCCCGGACTTTTGTCAGCTTTCCTATATCATAGATTGTTACAGCATTAACAATTACATCTCCTTAAAAGCCTTATTAAGGGAAAATGCATTTTTACTAGGTGCAACCATATCAGAGATATGTTTACCTAATCAAATTAATCACCATATATACACATAGAACATAGAATATGTAGGCTATAGCACACAGGCTTTTTTGGGGGGAGCGGGGTTGCAGGAAGGTGATGGAAGGTTGCAGAAAAAGCTGGAAGCTTATTTAATAGATCCTTCCCCGGCAGTGAGCAAAAAACCCATTAAAAGAGAGTATGGAGCTGTCAAACAGCTATAAAAACAATTCTGTCAAGGGCATTACCGTAGGTAGCAGGAAACTGGGAGCTCGAGTTCATACGGTGGGTGCCAGAATCAGAATCACAAAT
Source organism: Mellivora capensis (assembly GCA_004024625.1). Classification (NCBI taxonomy): domain Eukaryota; kingdom Metazoa; phylum Chordata; class Mammalia; order Carnivora; family Mustelidae; genus Mellivora; species Mellivora capensis. The sequence goes on along the minus strand of PISX010015261.1, from coordinate 5,860 downwards.
GAGTGGAACAAGAGACCAAACATCATAATTTGAAATGAAGAAACCAAAGGTGCAAGAAGAAGGGGATGTGGTTTAATGGTATCACAACAGAGAAGAAAATGAAGATTTCAGTTGACTGCAAGTGCAGTCATGTTGTACAAGTACTAGGAAAGTTCTCGGGAACATCAGTTATTATTTGTAAAATGTAATAATTAGCAAGAGGGAAGAAATAATCGCCCCCTTTACTACGCAGGTAGAATTGATATGGCATGCTCTGACGGGTCCCAGACCGAAGAGAATTGGTCAAGATAAAAATAAACAGAATATTGAGAGAGAACAAAGCTATGTCATGTGGGAACACCCAACTCACAGGAGTTAACGAAATCTGGGACATTTACCCACAAAAATAGAAGTATGAGAAAAAGTAGATATTAATGGTTGCCTGTAACTGGATAAAGGATTGCCATACGGAAACAGAAGTAAGTTTGTCCTGTGTAACAAGAGGAGAAACCAAGACAAATTGGTGGAAATTCCAAGATGGTGGGTTGACTCTGTAGAAGAAAGACTTAATCAATAAACAGAGCTGTCCCAAACTTGTAGAGGGTGGCCCCAAGAGGTGTACGGACAAATTCTGGTCATAATCCAGGTCACCAGCCCTCTGCCTGGGTTACTGCCATGGCCTCCTTGGTCTCCTAAATGCACCAGCTCCTTCTCCAACAGCCTAGCAAACCATTCAAAATATAGAACTTTTCTGACTCCTCCACATAAAATTCTCCCAAACATCCACTGTCTTCAGGAGGAAATCAAAACTCCTCCTTCACAACTATACATTTCCAGTTTCCCTGTTTGCAGTCCTAACCCTGTACTCTGGACTTCAGCTCAAACATTTTCTAGATCTTTGAACAGGATATGTCTTTCACCCCAGACTTCACCTCTCACTTATGTCTCCACATACAATACAATGGCTTCTCAAAGCCTGGGAAAGTTTGTTTTGTCCACAGATTGAAACTCTGGTACCCAGCTCAGATCTCCTTCGCTGTCTAACCAAGCTAAAGTCACCCCCAAGCTCACATAAACTAACACAAAAAAACAAAATCGTGGTGATTGTTTTAATTTTTATTTTTTATAAACAATTTTTTATCCTCAGGGGTACATGTCTGTGAATCGCCAGGTTTACACACTTCACAGCATTAACCATAGCACATACCCTCCCCAATGTCCATTACCCCACCCACCTTTCCCGACCCCCTCCCCCCAGCAACCCTCAGTTTGTTTTGTGAGATTAAGAGTCACTTATGATATCCCTGATATGAGGAAGTGGAGATGCAACATGGGGGACTAGGGGGGCAGAAAAAGCGGTGATTGTTTTAAAGTATAAACCAGACCACCTCATTCCCATGCTCAGATCGTCAATGGCTTCTACTCCCGCTTAAAGCAAAATCCTCCTCACCATGGTCTGCAAAGCTTCCTGATCTGACCTCTGTCCGTCTCCAGCCTCACCTGCTACCTGTCAGCCCTGCTCTCTGCTCTAGCCATGCAGGTCTCCTTGCGGCTCTTCAAACACATGACGCATCCTTCTGATCTCAAGATCCTTCCACTAGTAGGCTCCTCTACCTGCAGCAAACATTTTCTAGATCTTTGCAGAATTGGTCTCTCACTTCATTCAGAATTCTGCGCAACCAGCACTGCCTCAGGATATCTTCCATACCACCACCCTATCGAAGACAGACCTCCCCATTCTTTCCCTTTCTCTTTCATTACTTCATCTCATAACCTGTATCACGATGTGACTTCCTACCACACATTTTTTACTGTCTATTTCTCTTCCTTAACAGAAATAAATGAAAGCTCCATGAAAGAAGTGACTGTCTGATTCTCTGTGTGCTTAGCTCTTAGACCAGTATCAAGAAAACACTCGACACTCATTAGATTTTAACATAATGAAGAAACAAACCATCTTGCTCTTCTACATGGCCTTCATCACTCCCTAATGCTGATGCCATTCACTTCCTCAGCCACCAGTTCACTGTGTCTCTACCTTCCAGACAGAATGTAAGTCCTACGAGTTTATCTGTTGAGCCTTGCTAGAACAGTGCCTGGCAAGAAAGAACAAACCGACGGATTAATGAGTGAATTTAGAGGACATATTTTTAGAAACATTCACTGACACCCCTCATCTCTACTCCACCCAGATAAGGTACATGTTTCTTATATGTTTCTTATACAGATGAGAGATAAAGGAAGCATATAAAGTATTGCTTTAGATGATGTAATAACTTTCAGGTTGTCTGAGCAAACAGGGAAAGACAGAGCTGTTCAGAATTACTATACGATAGACGTTCTATCCTGTGCTTCCCCTGACATAGTCTTTGTACTTCACAGTATTGCTTGTTTCACTGGCTGCATTTCTTGCCTAACGGTAGGCTCAGAGAGGTCAGCAATGCGGTCATTTTCTTTCCCAGTCAGATCCTCAATACTTGTCACCAATCTTTAGTACAAAAATTCATTTCGTAAGTGTATTCGTGTTTGTGCAAAGAAAGGAGGGGGTGTCGGGAAGGACAGACGAAGAGATAGGAGGAAGAATGAACTACCTTTTCTAGGATTTTAAGAGATTATTCGGTTTCTAATACTGGCTGAACAAAATGGCCATTGAGGTCCCTGAGTTTTTCCCAAGGTAAGCCACAGTGGGATACATTTCTAACCTGGGGTTCTAAATTAGATTCTAAGAAGACAAATGGAGTCTCAGGACCCAAACACTTGTTTTGGTCACACATCTGTCAAAGAGGCAGTGCTCACATTAATGTCAAAGACATACCAGTCACTTGCATAGAAAGTGTTCAAATAGTTCAAATGATTTTGTTTGCAGGACCTGAGGAAAATTCTGTTTTTCTCCTTGAATCTGTATTTCTTTCCCTTGTTTCTACAGCATGCTATCTTTATATACATATCTACACTTGAAAGTCGTTCATTATCACCTTATCACTCTTCCTCTACCACAAATGTAGAAGTTTATTTTTAATTTCTTTTACACACAAGGCTACACATTTTCTGTAATTAAGAATTCATTAAAATTACTATTGGTATAAATGTGATAAAATAATCTACATCTATTAGCATATATAAACTTATAGATAAACACAAACATAAAAGTGTTAATGTATAAAGTAAAAATTATGAATACAAAAAGTAAAACTTTATTGAGACTATCTCTTCATAAGAAGGGGAAATTTCGGGGCGCCTGGATGGCTCAGTGGGTTAGGCCTCTGCCTTCAGCTCAGGTCATGATCTCAAGGTCCTGGGATCGAGTCCCACATCGGGCTCTCTGCTAGGCAGGGAGCCTGCTTCCTCCTCTCTCTCTCTGCCTGCCTCTCTGCCTACTTGTGATCTCTCTCTGTCAAATAAATAAAATCCTTTAAAAAAGGGGGGGGGGGGGATTTCTAGTGCCTTCATTAGAAGAATAATGGAACTGTCCCTCTGCTGCTATCCTGAAGGCTTTGAAGTCCCAAGGTCACGCTCCAGAGTGAGACTCCTGATGGGAAAAGTAGGCTTTTCATTTGTAACATAGGTAAAGAAGGGCATTTTGAAGATGGAGAGATAGCAAAGAGAATGTCTACTTCAGATGATTGCTCAAGTAAGTCAATTTTAGAAAGCATTGTATGAAGGCAATTAGCTAGAAAATGGTTTTCCTTTAAAATGACCCACCAGCATAACACTTGGAAAGTCCTTTGTATCTGGCCTGAGGATCACTGGTGGGCACCACCCTGTGGAAAAACCTGTGATGCTCTCCTCCTCCGGGCATGCCTCCTGCACGCTCCTCACTGCCATTCAGAGCCCTGCTTCTGAATTCCAGACCATCACTTCCAGCCCCGTGTGTGGCACTCCCACAGGCACAGCCCACCTATCAGTTCATACTCCATGTGCACAACACAACTAACCCTGCCCCACTCCCAAACAAACTACCCTTTCTTATATTTCCTATTTCACATAATGGTATTCACCGGAAACTTGCAAAAATTACAAGAAATACTATTCCAGAGTCTGGAGATATGAAGAGATTTTAGTGCTCTGAGCTAATATTTTGCTGTCCTTTATAAAGACTCACCTGAGAGAAGTTCATTGGACAATAATTACTAATACGCGAATATCCCCACAAACGCTGAGAATACAGGATTCCTTCTCTTTCAAAAGACAGAAAATCAACTTAAATGAGCTGAAGGGGAAAAAAGACAGGATTTCTTAGTTCATGTAACTGAAAAACTCAAGGGTGTATCAGCCTCAAACACAGCTGTACCAAGAGCCTCATGTTGCTGGTTTTTCTCTCCATTTTCCAGTTCTGTTCTCCTATTTAGCCAAATTCATTGCATCCAACTAGGGAAATGGAGGGAATAGAGGCTGGCAATTCCATACTTTGATCCTCAAAGCCTGTGATACACAAAGGAAGAAAGAGTCTATACACTCAGTCTTCTGGGCGTGAAGAGGCTCTGATTGACCTAGCTTTGGCCATATGCCTGTCCTTGAACTAATCATTTTGGTCAATGGAACGAGGGAGTCTGGTGGTAAGTCCTGGAGGGGAGGGGAAGAGCTGAGGTGGGGCAACTTCATTGTTGTGACCCTGCAATTGCACTACTGGGTACCCCAAAGATACAGATGTTGAAAGAAGGGCCATATGTACCCCAATGTTCATAGCAGCAATGGGCACAATCACCAAACTGTGGAAAGAGCCAAGATGCCTTTCAACAGACTAATGGATAAAGAAGATGTGGCCCATATATACAATGGAATATTACACAGCCATCAGAAAGGATGAATACCCAGCTTTTGCATCAACATGGATGGGACTGGAAGAGATGATGCTGAGTGAAATGAGTCAAGTAACATATGGTTTCACTTACTTGTGGAGCATAAGGAATAGCATGGAGGACCTTAGGAGGAGGGAAGGAAAAGTGAATTGGGGAAAATCAGAGGGGGAGATGAAACATGAGAGACTGTGGACTCTGAAAAACAAACTGAGGGTTTTGGAAGGGAGGGGCTGGGCGGGTGGGTGATACCGGTGGTGGGTATTAAGGAGGGCACATACTGCATGGAGCACTGGGTGTGGTGCATAAACAATGAATCTTGGAACATGAAAAAAAGAAAATTAAGATGTTTAAAAAAATTAGTTGATTTAGATTTATATTTTCCAAGGCCAGAGAAAACATCTTTAGGAGGAAGACTCTGGAGCAACAACATGTATGTAAATATCTTAGGAAAGAGTATTCCAGACAGAAGAGCATCTTCCAAGGTCTGGAGGCAGGATATTAGAAACAAATCCTAAAGTATAAACCAGGTTGCTGCTAATTAAAAAGAGAATTCCATGTAGTTTTATATGCTTCCTCTCTCTAAGTGGGTTTTGACAACAACGTTTTAAAAGACTGGAGAAATAATCAAAAAATTAAAAATAGGTCAAGATGGCAGAGAAGTAGCAGCTGAGACTACATCAGGTAACAAGAGATCAGCTAGATAGCTTATCAAACTATTGCAAACACCTACAAATCCAACGGGAGATCCAAGAGAGGAAGACAGCAATTCTGGAAACAGAAAATCGGCCACTTTCTGGAAGGTAGGACCGGCGGAGAAGTGAATCGAAAGCGACAGGAGGATAGACTGTGGGGGAAGGGCCGGCTCCCTGCAAGTGGCGGAGCAACGGAGCACTAAATCGGGACTTTTAAAAGTCTGCTCCACGGAGGGACATCGCTCCAGAGGCTAAACCGGGGTGAAGCCCACACGGGGTCAGCGTGGCCCCAGGTCCCGCAGGGTCACAGAAGGGTGTCTGAGTGTCGCAGAGCTCGCAGGTATCGGAGCGGGAAGCCGGCTACAGAGACAGAGCCGAGGAGTGAGCTCT
>PISX010015260.1:22763-50314 GCA_004024625.1 Mellivora capensis | reverse complement strand
CTATTTTTGTAGAAATTTAGACATTTCTGTCCTAGAAAGTAAAAAAGAAAAGTTACTCTCTCTCCTCTGTGGAGGCTGGGACTGAGGAGAACAAGGCAGAAATAGGAAGACTTGTTAGAAAACCATAGCAGTAGTCCTGGTGAGAGACACAGATGTGAGTGAGAGCCATGCTAGCGATGCAGAAGATAAATACTTAGAGGAAAAACTGAATAGCCTTGGTGCTTAACTGGATATGGGGCAAAGCTTGCTGATTAGGTAGGTGTTGATTTCAACCACAAGGATGCAGAATTTCAGAATGTGACTCCACTTTTAATGTTTGACTGCTGACTGCTTACAAGTCCTACCACCCCTCTTTCCCTTCCAGCCTACACCTGGGCAAGATGTCAGGGAAATCCAAGGGTTCTGTCCTTTGGTGCTGGTAAGAACCTTTTTCCCAGCCTCACGTCCTAATCATAATAAAAGCCCAACACAGCCTGCTTTCCCTGCTCACTTAAATCTTTTTTTTTTTTTTTTTTTTTTTACCAACCTGGGAATCTGTTCCACTCTTCCTAGAAGTCTCATTATGTGAGTAATAAACATTTTACACTCTTTTGGTACATGGTTGGTATCATCAGTCTCAATATCCAAACCAAATTTAGGGGAGGGGAGCCCATCCTGCTTCTTCAAGTTGATGACTACATTAATAAATGAGGAAGTTCAGGTTATATTTGGGGGGGAAGTGAGGGATAGGAGAGAGTTCAATTTGGGCATACTGAATTTGAGGTACTTACATATCATGTACCTAGCAGGGTTCCGGACACATAAGCAAATTACTCAGAAATGCTAGTTTATTGTTTTCTGTAAGCCTCCATGTTCATACTCCTTTTTAAAAAAATTTATTTATTTGTCAGAGAGAGAGGGAGAGAGAGCAAGCGAGCACAGGCAGACAGAGTGGCAGGCAGAGGCAGAGGGAGAAGCAGGCTCCCTGCCGAACAAGGAGCCCGATGTGGGACTCGATCCCAGGACGCTGGGATCATGACCTGAGCCGAAGGCAGCCGCTTAACCAACTGAGCCACCCAGGTGTCCCCATACTCCTTTTGAGTTAAGAATTTATCTTTGGATTTTTACCAAATAACAGAGGCCTGAAATAACCATAAATAGCATAACAGTTATTGATCACCTACTATGTAACAGGCATTGTGTCAGGGACTTTGCAGATATTGTATCTTGCTTAATCTTTACAACAGTTCTATGAGGTTGGTATAATCCAAATTTTATAAATGAGAACAACTGAGGCTTGAGGTTACACAGTGTGTAGGTTGCAAAATTCAAATCCAGACACTCCAAAGTTGAGCTGTATTTACTATATTTTTCTTCCTCTCCACGTGAACATGAAAGGAGACAGAATATTTATCACTTACTTCAGAGTATACAGCATGTAAAGGATATCAGCTTGTTCCTGTAAGCTGGAGGTCTCCTTCAACTGTAAAACCAGTGCCTTGAAGTCTACCTCCCCGGACTGGTCTCTAGGAAGATGCATTTCTACACGAACAGAGGGAACCTTTAGTTTGAGAAAGGATAAAAAGAACAAAAATTAAGTCCACAAGTGCTCAACTTAAATAATGTCCTGGAGTACTGATCTTTTCACCTCTAAACCTTTTCCGTAAGAATTCCCTAAATTTTGATGAGAAGTAAAACAAAAACATTGAAACCTTCAAAATGAATGATGTAGCAATTCAGTTTTCTTAGAGTCTGGCTAGAAAATGTTGCTAGAGGGGAGTGGATTCGGGGGATGGGGTAACTGGGTGATGGGCATTAAGGAGGACATGTGATGTAATGAGCACTGGATGTTATATAAGACCCCAGAACAAATAATACAGTGTATGTTAATTAATTGAATTTAAAATAAAAACAAAAAGAAAGTGAACTAAAAAGGAGTATATTTTCACCAGGGTAGCATTTTGCCTACCACCAGTTCCTAGCAGAAACCATAATGGCTTGTTCTGTTATTCACCATATAGATGGCAGTTTTGCGAATGGCTGACAGAAAAAAATCTCATGTGCAAGTTTACCTGGTCCTCTCGTGGGAAATGAGGCGAGTCAAGTAAGTTGAATGAAGGCCGGGAGGCCTGAAATATCTTTGTAGGAAGATACATGTGAACATCTGCAAGAGGTTGACATTTATGGGAAAGGTTAGATAACTTAGGAGACTAAAAAAATAATTCACAGTTATATGCAACTGATAACTCATTGAACACTACACCTGAAACACATGATGTACTATCAGTCGGCTAACTGAATTCAAATAAAAACAATTCACAGTTCCCCTCAAAATGAAGTTGCACAGGAGTTGTTCTCTATAGAACAAGAGTGAGAAATTTATCATTTCTTGCTAATATCACAGAAAAGAAATATGAATATCAGATAATTTAAAGATTGTTCAATCAAACATACTTTCAGTGGAATGCCTAGAACTGTAGCATCAAATGGCCATTTAAGATATTAAAGCCTATGAATGTAATCAGTATCACAATGGTGCTATTACTGATACTTTGATAGAATACCACATGTAACAGAAAGAACCCAATTCTGTTTTCTATTTTCTGGACTGCCTTGGGAAAATATCTGGCTGTCAGCAGTTGGGTTTTCTTGAGAATAGATAAATGGATGATCCTATGTAGGGAGTCAGAAAATATAGTGGCCGACCTACTTTGAGATATTCCTAATATCCAAATACTTACCATAACTTCAAAGGAGGGACTGTCTTGTCACTTTCACCATTTTACAGATACAGAATGAGGGATACAAAGCTCAAAATACTGTTCAAGCAAGTAAGTAGCAGAGCCGGGAATTAAGCTCAAGTTTCTCGATTCACAATCTAGAAGTATAATTTAATAAAGCTGATGTCTTCACATAAGCCCTTTGTCAAGACATCCTCAAAGGGTATGCTGAGCTCTTCCCTGTTCTCAATGTTAAATGATTCACGTTTAATACCTGTGGTTAGTAATGGTCAATCAAGTTTTAGACAGCAAGAACATGCGTCTCAATCATTCTCATCGTCTGTAAAATGTTACCATTTAGGTCCTCTCGGTGTGGCCAAGGAGCCCTTCTTCCCTTCATATGCAGCTACCATAGAGGCACTGACTACTCTTAGGAACCATGACTACTCCTAGCCTAGCAGTGTGTAGTAGAAGACATCCTTCATTGCCAATACCTACCAAAGGGGGGTAGTGGTCACGGGGAGGACAATGACAGAGTTGTTGAGGAATGAGTACTGTAGTTGAGAAACACAGCTCTACACTGCTGGAACAACTGACTGTAAATATCACAGCTGACCTAAGGGGTCCAGATGCAGCTTACTTAAGGGAGAGTATCTCCCTCTTTGTTGCAAGGTTAGCTTGTAATAGTTTGCAGTGCTTTCTCTTTAAATAAAAGTGCTTCTGAAGGAGTAACTTTCCCAAAGGAAACACCTTCTTCCATCATTTTAACACAGATGTTAAAATGCTCCATGTCTCTTGTTCTGGCTGCTTTTCATGATGTAGTGGTTAAATCAGACCGCACAGCGCTATCGATAGCAAAATTACACCCCGTTCACTAACTTTCCAAATATTTGAGTGCCTGACATGTTCCTTCTGTCTGAGATGCTGAGGATAAAGCACTGAACAAAACAGAGCTTCTGCTTACACTGTAATACACACCCCACCCCCATCCTGGGCTGCACGTCAATCCTGTGCCTGACTCCAGTGAGTCATGGCATTACTCACTCTGTACATGCAGTTCCTTGGCCTTGGTCACCAAGGACATTAAATCGCAGGTTGTTTGCACAGCAGCTCGGAACAGATCTAGCCCTCCCTTCTGTGAGGTAGGGGCTAGTTTAGCATGGGGAGCAGTGTGCGCCAAAAGGTGATCTAAATAACGAGCAACTTCATCACCACAGCGAGCTGCAAGGTTAGTGGGGGTGGGGGAAGAGAAGAAAATGAACATTTTAGTTACTTCACAATCTGCCCCACCAACTGGAATGCTCAGCTCCTGTGCCCATGACACAGCACTGGAAGTAGGTTGTTTTAGATCACAGCGGGGGTCAAGGTTGTGATTACTGTACAGTCTTGCAGCTTTACCTTTTAGAAACTAGGGCCATTTATGAGGACCTACCTGTTCTTCAACTTTGCTGTCACAATATTAGGGCCCTTGAAAGCAGTATGAGCTTATTATAGGACAGGTAGAGCAAAGATTTCACAATCTGCGCCTGTACATGTGATGGGGCTGGTGGTGGTAGCAGTGGTGGCAGAGGAGAGGAATAGGACCCTTGGATTTTCACTGGTAGGAGGAGACTTTGGTGAGCAAAGGCAAAAATCTTCCACTAAACACTGAACCTAGCTAAAAACAGACAAATCCCATAAATGGTGGCTACAGTTACTAATGATAGAACAATCTCTGTGTGGCTTTGGTGTCAAAAGGATTACTGGCCACTCACTGGTCCTTTTCATTACCATATTCATTTATTCACCAACTATTTATTGCCCACAATGTACTGGAGGGTATATAGGTGCTGAGGTTTCAGTGGTGAAGAAGATAGATATGTTCCCTATCCTCTTGGACTCTCACACTCCCATATACCACCTATAACATTCTCTTCTCACGGATCCTAATATTTCAGATTGTACATGAGCATTCACAACATTAATAGCTGGAAAAGCACAGTGTTTGGATTACTACTAAAGTCCGTGAGGCCAATTATGCCTCATCTTTTTTGATCATCTTCAGTGATCTCTCCAGATGTTTTTCTGTGATTTAAAAAAATTATCTATTTATTTGATAGAGCATGAGAGGGGGGCAGGTCAGAGGGGGAAGGAGACTCCCTGCTAAGTGGGGAGCCTGATGCAGGACTTGATCCTGGGACTCCAGGATCGTGACCTGAGCCAAAGGCAGACACCTAATGAACTGAGCCACCCAGGGGCTCCTGTTTTGATGTGATTAATGGAAACTAGCAAAGCTGTAAAAATGGAACTCATTCTTAGTGAAATCCTAACGACAATTAGTATAACCTTGAACAATATAGATACTTGAGTGGAGGATTATGAAGAATATGGAGAGAGGTGTTCTTGGTATGGCAGGGCCGGCAAGCAATAAGAGCAGCCATTGTGAGAACCCTGATGAGTAAAAACAGAGAGGAGAAAGTGACTCTGAATGCATAACATCAAATATTGTAATATGTATCATTACAAAGATAACATTTTAGAAAGTAATCTAAAAGAATGAGTGCTACAGATAAAAGTCACAACTACCCATAGAATAGCAAACAATATGATTATTCTGGTCTGCTTTTCAAAATATTTGTTTATGCCAAGATGGATATCTTAGATATTTGGTAATTATTAATGACAGGAAATAACTTTGTATTTAATGTATTTTTCCAGTAAAGAGATTCACGGTTTTCGATCTTACAGAAACAAATGCAGAGTGGATTAAATGGTACTTAGGTGAGTAAATGCTGAGCCCAAAAAAGAAAATCATCCCCTGACTGATAATGTGTTCGTTTATTATATATGAGATAATGCTTGCCACCTCACTAAGGAAAGCCAATTCATTTTTTTCTTTTCTCTAACATTCCACTCTCAAGATAAAGAAATTTGCTGCCTTAAGAAACAGGCTAACAGGCAAATACCCAGACAATGAAAGCAGGCACTCCTATTGGCCCTTCTCTCTTTGGGATTCAAACAATGTAATTCTTGCCTTGCCTAGGTTAGTGTTTTAACACTTTAGGGTGTTTCTCAGCCACTTTAAATATATGTCCTTATGATGTTTTCTCACTATTATCATCCTTGTATTCTTAGTAGTCAATTAGATTGGTTGTGTTTTATTTGTCTAGTTTGCAATATGAAAGCAATAGGCACACTGAATAGGCTTTTTCAAACTAAGCAGACCTCCCTAGAGATTCCCATCGGCCCTGGTAACATTATATATAAAAACACTCTGAGTTTCTTAATTTTATGCTTTTAAACGTCAAAAAGCAGTACTGTATATGTATAGTTCTCCTACTATGTACCTGATTAAACATCTCTCACTCCCCACTGCTTCCTCTAATTTTGAAATCACCAGCCATTTCATATAACCGGCACAGAAATCTTCCCTGATCTTAGTAAGAGATAGTCAAACTCCATACTCCACAATCACCACAGGGATATTAGACCAGAAACCAAAGGTAAGTAGAAGGATGAAAAGTGAAGCCAAACAAAAGTAGAAATCTAGGTGTATTAAATAGGAGTGAGACTTCTGGCAGTGAGAAATATTAAGGAGGATGCTCAACACTACTTTGTATTCTTGCCCAGCAAGGCCATTGCCTTTACGATGCTCCCTTACCATTATGGGTTGAATCATAGTCATTCATCCAGTCGCCAGAGTCCAGCTCATTGTAGTTATCATCATAATCCTCACTGTACAGCTTACCCTCGGGTCCAGGATCCATGAAACTCAAATGTGTGCAGCAAGATGTTGTTAAAAACTCTGACAATTTACCCGTTTGAATCCTGACAATTATAGGGCAAAGAGAAAACAGAAAATCAGAGGAAATCATTTTAAAACAACACATTTCAGTGAGAAAGGGGATACCTAGAATGTTTTTGGTTGGGGGACTGCTAATGCTTTTATATATTAGTATAAATTTTGTAAATAAGAAATTTTATGCACTCCTCGGCATGGTGTAGTATAGGCTGGGATGCTGTGTTAATGAAGACCACAGTTATGGGTTCACAATCTACCAGCAGATCAGTTTTGCTCTCCTTCACTTCCATATACTATGCTGTTAACTATGTCAAATGTCTGGCCAGAATCTCCATTAGCTGCAGAGAAACTGGGACAGAAGGAAGAGAAATCATCACAAATCCATCACATCACTAAAAAAAATACTCAAAGATCATTTTGAAATTGAAAGATGATATTTGAAAATCTTATGAATTATAGAGGATTGTAGGCTATATCCTCCTCTACTTAAAAAACTGATTGCAAAGCCCAAAGTGTAAGTTAGTAGTACTGATGTTCTCAAGAACACAGTCTGGCACTGGGTGGAGAACATTATTGCTGTGGCTGTTACCAACATTCTGTACATATTCAGGACAAAATCAACTAAGGAATCTAGCACAAGGACTAAATCTGGTCATTTTCTCAAAGGAAGGAACATTGTCCTCCTCTCCATGAAGAGGAGTACTGTGCTTCCCACTTCCTTTCACAGACTGGAGGGGGTGTCCTTCTGCCTTCAGCAAGGCAAGCCATGGGTCGCTATTCAAGCAAAAAACCTTCTGAAAGCAGAATTGATGGACAGACTTAATAAAGGCCGTCATTCAATATAGATGTAAAAAAGAAGAAAAAGAAGCCAGAAGGGGTTCCCAAAGGCCAGACCTTGGATAATTTGAACACTGAAATAAACAGTGACAGAAATGGAGCATAGCATACTGAATAAAATCAGAATCCACGAATCTATGCCACTAAAACTACAAAATAAAAGGGGATATTCTAACACATATATATGCACAGGATGATAGAGACACAGAATCATCACTTTAAAACCCCATTAGTAATAATGGATTCACCAATGGAAGATAAAACTGGGTAAAGACTATCATAGAAAGGATACGGAGAAACCTATCAGATATTACTTTAACCAAATTGAAAGACATTCTGCATTATAATTGACCTTTCTTTTTCAAAACTGTGTTGAAAACTGTCACGAAAGGTTCACAAAAGCCTGGGGAACTGTTCTAGATTAAAAGACATCAAGGAGATATAATAACTAAATGCCAATGTGTGATTTTTGATTGGGTCTTAGAATGGGGAAAAAAGCTATGGAAAAAATATTGGGAAAACTGGCTAACTGTGAATGTGGACTCTAGATTAGGTAATAATAGCAATTTATCAATATTAAATTTTGTGAGTATGATGATTATATTGTAGCTATATGTGAAAATATCCTTGTCCTCATAAGACAAACTGAAGTATTTAGAGTTGAATTGTCATGATGTCTCTGGCTAAATCTCATACCTCAGCATAAAGTGTGTGCATGTGTGTATGTGTGTGTGTGTACATTTACACATATGTATCTGTGAGAGAGGGGGGAGAGTAGAGAAGGGAAGGGAGGGAGGAGTAAGAGGAGAGTAAGGAAGAGGAGGGAGAGAATGCACAAGTGAGACAGATGTTAACAGCACATAAATCCTGAGTAAGGGTATATGGTGTTCACTACCATTCTTGCACATTTCTGCAATCTTGAAATTTTTCAAACTAAAAACTTAGAGAAAAGAGAAAAGAAAAGCAGCCAGAGTTGAATAGTTCAGTAACTTCTTTGCTTTTGAAAGAATAAATTTTCCAGTCCACTGAGTTTATGAGGTTTAGGCAAACAACAGGGTGGGAAACATTCTAAGCCTTCTCTATGACATTAAATTCCTTGATTTGATCTATCAAAAATGAGTTCTTCTAAACTCATAGGATGGGGCTATACTGCACAACTGATGAATAGTTGAACACTGCATCTGAAACTACTGATATACTATGTATTGGCTAATTGAATTTAAATAAATTTAAAAAAGACACAGAGAAAGGCACCACAAGTCTACCATTACTATATCCAGCTTCCAAATTTCATTTCATTTCACTGAAAGGTGTGTAGAGGTTATTTACCTTGCTCCACCAAAGTAGCCATCTTGCATTTTTCGGAGTGCTGCTAGGATACTTGAATTCAAGCTGGTTCCATCTTCATCTTGAAATGAAGAGAATTTTATTTTTAAATTAATTTTATTTTAAATTTTAAAATTATTTTTAAATTATGTTAGTCTCCATATAGTAGTACATCATTAGTTTTTGATGTCGTGTTCCATGAGTCACTGTTTGCAAATAACACCCAATGCTCCATGTGAAATGAAGAGAATTTTAGATCAATTTTTTTTTGCAGTTTTAATTTTGAAATACGGGGAATATTTCAATTATTTCAAACCAACATTCTGGTGGTAATGGTACAGATAAGATGCTCCTCATTGTGTGCCTTGTATTTCAACAACTGATCTGAGAGCTAACAACATGGTAGAATGGGCAAGTGGTGAGGGCTATTACCAACAGACAGAGTACCTCAAAGACAGTATCTTATCATAAGTACTTAGCATAGTGCCTGATGGCAGAATACTTAATGGTTACTGAAAGTTGACAATAATAACAACAATAACCATTTGTTTAATGTTAGGTGCCAAGCCCTATGTTAAACATTTTATATATTATCTCATGTAAACAGACTTGGTGTGTGTATATGTGTAGGCATACAAAATAAAGAAGGCTAACAATTACCTGACTTTATGTGCAGGGGATCATACAATACCTACTCTTTTGTGATCCATTTTTTTCTAACTTATCCTTTGTAAAAACTAAAAAAGATTCCATAGCAGACATTTAGACTGTTTTTGTATTATAAGCAACACTGTGATGAAGATCACTGTACTTACATCTTTATGCACCTATTCTGTAATTTCCTTAGGATACATTCTCATAAGTAGAACTGTTAGGACAAAGGGAACACTTACTAAAAATTTTATAGAGACTGTCAAAATTGCCCACTAAAAAAGTTGTGCCAGTTATATTTCCACCATCGGTATAGAAAGCAGCTGTTTTCCCATATCTTTAATAATGATCTTTTAAATCTTTGTTTACCTGATACTTAAAAGATACTGTTTTTATTTTTTTATTTTATTACTAGTAAGATTGAGCATGTTTTCATGTATATACTGGCTATCTGTATTTCTTTTATGATTTGCCTGTTCATGTCCCTTTCCCTTGCTTCTATTGTTTATCTTTTTGTTAGTTGACTTTCAAAGGCTCTTTATGTTTTGTGAATATTACCCTTTTCTCTGGCATATGTATGGAAAGTGCCTACTTTGTTATTTGTCTTTCAACCTCAAACACAGTTCATTTTTGTATAAAAGATTTATTTAAATTTTCATGTTTTGGGGGAATTTGACAATTTTTCCTTTTTTGTGTCTTGCAAAGCATAGTTTTCTTCAGCTCAAGATCACAAAAACATTCTCCCGTATTGCCTTGTAATACTTTTATAGGTTTATTTATTTATTTTTTTGCTTAGATTTTTAATCTATTTAGAATTTAATTTTGCATAAAATGTAAAGCAGCAGGCCTTAATGAATGATTTTCCCAAATGTATTTATTTATATATTTTTTTCTCATGTTTTTATTTAGATTCCAGTTAGTTAACATACAGTGTAATATTAATTTCAGGTGTAGAATTTAGTGATTCAACACTTCCATACAATACCCAGTGCTCATCATGACAAGTGCCCTCCTTAATCCCTGTCACCTGGGTTAAATAAACCCAGCCCCCCACATCCCTCTGGTAACCATCAGTGTGTTCTCTACAGTTTAAGAGTCTGTTTCTTGGATTGCTTCTCTCTCTCTCTCTCTCTTTTTCTCCCCTATGCTTGTTTGTTTTGTTTCTTAAATTCCACATATGAGAGAAAAATAATATGGTATTTCTCTTTCCTTGACTTATTTCACATAGCATTATATTCTCTAGCACCAACCATTTCCTTGCAAATGCTAAGATTTCATTCTTTTTGATGACTGAGTAATATTCCTCTATCTATCTATCTATCTATCTATCCATATCTACTACAATTTCTTTATCCATTCATCAGCAGATAGATATTTGGGCTCTTTCCCTAATTTGGCTATTGTTGATAATGTTCTTTGGCCTCTATCTGGATTGTAACCTTTATTATTATTTTAATTACAGTGGCTCTGTCTTCTCTCATCATTTTTAATTTTTAAAAAATCTGATTATTCTTGTACATTTTCTCTTTCATATGAAATTTAGATTCAGTTTGTTCATAAAAATTTGAGTTCTTATTTTGATTTGGAATTGCACTGAATTGGTAGATTATTAAGAATTGACATCCTCTCAATATTAACTATTTCCATCTAGCAACATGGTATGTCTCTCTAGCAATTAAAATTTCTTTTAATGCTCTTCATTAGCTTCATAATTTTTCTCATGATTCTATGCATGTCTCTTATTAAGCTTATTCTTATATGATTTACTTTTCTAGAAAATTTGTTAATTTAATCTGGATTTATAAAATTAAATTTGATATTCTCTTATAATTTTATGATTTTTATAACTATTTTTCTATTTATTTGAAAAAATTGGAACACTTTGGAAATTTAGTGGCATAAGGTATATTAGCATAGCTTGAAGGACATTATACAGTTTTAAAAAAAAGGAAATAGGACATAGTCCAAGATGCAGAGGAGTAGGTGATCTTAGTTTTGTCTGGTCCCAGGAATTCAGCTATATAGCTATCAAATCATTCTGAACACCTGTGAACTCAACCAGAGATCTAAGAAAAGAATAGCTGCAGCTCTACAAATAGAAAAGTGACCACTTTCTGCAGGAATGACAAGACAGAAAAACTCACCTCAGAAAAGAGAACAAAAGGCAGTACTGACTGCCAGGGGCCTAATCAGTATGGACATAAGTAAGATGTTGGAACTAGAGTTCAGAGTAATGATTATAAAGATACTAGCTGGGCTTGAAAAAAGTATAGAAGACACTAGAGAATTCTTTTCTGGAGAAAAAAAAGGAATTAAAATCTAATCAAATTGAAATAAAAAAGGCTATTAATGAGATGCAATAAAAAATGGAGTCTCTAACTGCTAGGATCAGACAGAAGAGAGAATTAGTAATATAGAAGATAAAATGATGGACAATAAGTAAGCTGAGAAGATGAGAGAGAAACAACTACTGGATCATAAGGGGAGAATCTGAGAGAGAAATGATACCATAAAGTGAAACAATATTAGAATAATTGGGATCCCAGAAGAAGAGGCGAGAGAGAGAGAGAGAGAGAGGCAGAAGGTACACTGGAGCACATTATAGCACAGAATTTCCCTAATCTGGGGAAGGGAACAGGCATTCAAGTCAAGGAGGCACAGAGAACCCCCCTCAAAATCAATAGAAATAGGTGAATACCCTGACATATAATTGTGAAACTTGCAAATCCAGAGACAAAGAGAAAATCCTGAAAGCAGCTTGGGACAGAAGGTATGTAAGCTACAATGGCAGAGACATTAGATTGGCAGCAGACGTACGCACAGAGACCTGGCAGGCCAGAAAGGACTAGCATGGTATATTCAGGGTGCTAAATGAGAAAAATATGCAGCCAAGAATACTTTATCCAGCTAGGATGTCATTTAAAATAGAAGGAGAGATAAAAAGCTTCCAGGACAAACAAAAAACTGTAAGAATTTATGATCACTAAACCAGCCCTGCAAGAAATATTAAAAGGGATCCTTTAAGCAAAGAGAGCCCCAAAGTAACACAGACCAGAAAGGAACAGAGACAATATATAGAAACAGTGACTTTACAGGTAATACAATGGCATTAAATTCATATCTTTCAATAGCTATTCTGAATGTAAATGGACTAAATGCCCCAATCAAAAGACAGAATATCAGATTGGATAAAAAGGCAAAACCCATCTACAAGAGACTAGTTTTAGACCCAAAGACATCTCCAGATTGAAAGTGAGGAGCTGGAGAACCATTTATCATGCCAATGGACATCAAAAGAAAGCTGTGGTACAATCAACAACAAGAAATAAAGGGCATCTGAATGGGCAAAGAAGTCAAACTTACTCTTTGCAGATGACATGATACTCTATGTGGAAAACCCAAAAGACTCCACCAAAAAATTGTTAGAACTCATACAGGAATTCAGCAATGTGGCAGGATCTAAAATCAATGCACAGAAAGCTGTTGCATTTCTATACACTAGCAATAAATGAGACAGAAGAAAGAGAAATTAAGGAGTTGATCCCATTTACATTTGCACCAAAAACTATAAGATACCTAGGAATAAACCTAAACAAAGAGGCAAAGGATCTGTACTCAGAAAACTGTAGAACACTCATGAAAGAAATTGAGGAAGACCCAATGAAATGGAAAAACATTCCATGCTTATGGATTGGAAGAACAAATATTGTGAAAATGTCTATGCTACCTAGAGCAATCTATATATTCAATGCAATCCCTATCAAAATACCATCAACTTTTTTCACAGGGCTGGAACAAACAATCCTAAAATTTGTATGGAACCAGAAAAGTCCCAAAATAGCCAAAGGAATGTTGAAAAAGAAATCCAAAGCTTGTGGTATCACAATTCCAGACTTCAAGCTCTATTATAAGGCTATAATCATCAAGACAGTATGATAGTGGCATAAAAACAGAAACATAGATCAATGGAACAGAATAAAGAGCCCAGAAATGGACCCTCAACTCCTTGGTCAACTAATCTTTGACAAAGCTGGGGAGAATATCCAGTGGAAAAAAACAGTCTCTTCAACAAATGGTGTTGGGAAAGAAACTGGACCATTTCCTTAAACCACGCACAAAAATAAACTCAAAATGGATGAAAAACCTCAATGTGAGACAGGAATCCTTCAAAATCCCAGAGGAGAACCCAGATAGCAACCTCTGTGATCTTGGCTGCAGCAACTTCTTGCTAGACACATATCCAAAGGCAAGGGAAACAAAGATAAAAATAAACTATTGGGACTTCAAGACAAAAGCCTTTTGCACAGCAAGGGAAACAGTTGACAAAACCTAAAGACAACTGACAGAACAAGAGAAGATGTTCGCAAATGACATTACAGATAAAGGGCTAGTATCCAAATTCTTTTTTTTTAAATTTTTTAAAAATTTATTTATTTGTCAGAGAGAGAGGGGGAGAGAGAGAGAGCGAGCACAGGCAGAGTGGCAGGCAGAGGCAGAGGGAGAAGCAGGCTCCCTGCCAAGCAAGGAGCCCAATGTGGGACTCTACCCCAGGCAGCTGCTTAACCAACTGAGCCACCCAGGCATCCTTAGTATCCAAATTCTATAAAGAACTTGTTAAACTCAACACCCAAAGGACAAATAATCCAATCAAGAAATGGGCAGAAGACATGAACAGACAATTCTCCAAAGAAGACATCTAAATGGTGAAGAGACACATTAAAAATGCTCAACAACATTCATCATCGGGGAAATACAAATCAAATTCACAATGAGATACCACCTCACACCAGTCAGAATGGCTAAAATTAACAAGTCAGGAAACAACAGATGTTGGCAAGGATGTGGAAAAAGGGGAACCCTCCTACACTGTTGGTGGGAATGCAAGCTGGTGCAGCCCCTCTGGAAAACAGTATGGAGGTTCCTCAAAAAGTTGAAAATAGAGCTACCTGACAACCCATGAATTGTACTACTGGGTATTTACCTCCAAAATACAAATGTAGTGATCTGAAGGGGCACCTGCCCCACAATGTTTATAGAAGCAATGTCCACAATAGCCAGACTATGGAAAGAGCCCACTGACAGATGAATGGATAAAGATGTGAGATATATATATATATATATACACACACATACAATGGAATATTACTCAAGCCATTAGAAAGGATGAATACTTACCATTTACATTGATGTGCATGGAACTTGAGGGTATTATGCTGAGCAAAATAAGTCAAGCAGAGAAAGTCAATTATCATACAATCTCATTCATATGTGGAATTTAAGAAACAAAACAGACAATCATAGGGGAAGAGAGGAAAAAATAAAACAAGATGAAATTAGAGAGGGAGATAAACCATAAGAGACTCTTAACTATAGGAAACAAACTGAGGGCTGCTGGAGGGGAGAAGGGTGGAGGGAGGGATAACTGGGTGATGGACATTAAAGAGGGCATGTGATGTAATGAGCACTAGGTATTAAAAAAGACTGATGAATCACTGATCACTACCTCTGAAACTAGTAAGATATTATATGTTAATTAACTGAATTTAAATAAAAAAATAAAAAAATAAATAAGGAAAAAACTCCCATTTCAAACACTGCTTTATGTAATTGTACCTGTCCAACCAGACCATTTACCAATATTAGGTCAATAAACTGCTAATATCCATAAAAAGGCAGCTTTATTACTAAAATGTAAGAATTTGAAAGATTGGTATCTAAAAAAAAGAAATGACAAGAACAAATTGTAATGAAAACCTAGATACACATCTAAAATCAGGGCTTTTTGTTTGGGCCTTCATACTCTTCTCTCCCTCTGCCATATCCTTCTGTATTTCTAGACCTCATTCCTTGAGGACCCTCTCCACCCACAGGTCTCACACCTCTCTGCCCCAAATGCTAAGTACATATGTTGCTTCCCATCATGGCACTATTCATGGTGGCTGGTGGAACTCCAGGATTAGCTTCATAACCTATGCTACCACCACCATCTAGAGGCAGAAATTTCTGGGCCCCCGAATCACAAAAAATGGGGCTATTAATACTACCTACCTGAATAGAATTGTTGTAGAGCTTTCAAAATAATGCATTGAAAGCACTTAGCTCAGTGCCTAGCACAAAGAAAATGTTCAAGAAATATTGTAGTTATTACAGCTATTATAACTGCTGTTTTTGTTGTGTGACCAAGTATCAAAACTTTGTGATTTAAATCTATATCTTTAGTTTTATTTTTCTTCCCAAGCTATGGCTGTGTAGCTCACCCTACCTGTTAGATATTTCAGTTTTGAAATGTCTTTGTCACCATAAATTCCATTTGTCCCTTTACAACTGGCATCTTCCTATAGAATTTCTCTGCTTCTATCAATGGCAGCATTATTGACCTAGTCTCTAAAATCTTCACATCACCTTGATTCACATCCCATATCTAGTTAGCCAATGTTTGACTTGCAGGTGTTGTCTAAAATACTCCCGTAGTTTTTCTTTCCCACTCTATTGTTATTACCACCAATCCAATGTATCTTCTCATCATCTCAAACCTAGATTATTTTCTCTGATATCAAATTCTCCTCACTACAATGTATACTGTCATCAAATCAATATTCTGTAAACACCACTTTCATCATGCCACTCCTTGCTCAAAAACTTTTGATAATTTCAGACTTCTGAGAAAATCTCATTAGGTACCTCAGCTTACTTTCAATGCCTTCACAATCTGACCTCATCTCATCCAATTTTGTTGATAATTATACTCCAACATGCAAAGCCACTCTATGCAGGCTGGCCTCTCCACTGTGCACTCACAAGTCAAGCTCATCCCTGTCTCTAGGTCTCATTCATGGTATTTTCCCCTTACCTAAAGTGCCTTTCCTTCTTTGTCCTTCAAATGAATTCTACTCATCCCCAAAAGCCTTGATAAGTCCCACCTCAGTCAAGAAATTCTCTTTAACAACGTGATCACCTCCACTTTAAAATACTAATCTATGGACGCCTGGGTGGCTCAGCTGGTTGGACGACTGCCTTCGGCTCAGGTCATGATCCCGGAGTTCCGGGATCGAGTCCTGCGTCGGGCTCCCAGCTCCACGGGGAGTCTGCTTCTCCCTCTGACCTTCTCCTCGCTCATGCTCTCTCTCACTGTCTCTCTCTCTCTCTCTCAAATAAATAAATAAATAAATAAATCTTTAAAAAATGCTAATCTAATGGTTTGCCACTTCTTTATAAGCTGTCTTCAATTGTTTTCTATTATTTCTCTGTATCAGCTTTGCCTCTCCAATTAGACTCTATACTTTCTCAAGACAATTCTGGGAACATAGTGTTTATTAATGAGAGACTTGTTAATTGGCTTAAATAAAGAAGAAAGGCAAAAAGAAGAAAGACTGCCTTACTTTCTACACTTCTCTGTTTTTGAAGCACTTTAGAGATGTGATCAATATCCCTAGCAGTCTGACTGGACATTGAATGATTTATGAGAAGGGATTATTCTCTAACGAAAAGGAATTCTATGTACTCTGACAGTACAAACAGGCTTTTGGAAGTGATTGCAAAGACACAGAAAGGAAGCAGAGCTTCAGTATTGGCTCTAGTTCTCCAGGAACTGAGAAAATAATAAATCCTTTCACCTAGCTTCAAATAAGCAATGTCAAGAAGCCCAGCCAATAAGGGAAAGATAAACTGAAGGCCTATTCACTTCTCCCTGTTAAATTTTACTGCTTCAGTGAGGCAGGCCTTGGAAGGATAAGCCTGAGAACTCATCTATAAAATCTTGATGCTCCACTGGAGTAAGACAGATGGAGAATGTATTCTTACTATTTTTAAACTGAATTGCATTAATAAAATTTTGGCAAAATTGACCTAAAAACCAATTGGTCCCCAGGTAGTCCCCAAGTTATTCTATTACATTTTTTGAATTATAGCCCTCAAACCATCTGATATATTCTTGTGCTTGTTCTGGTTCATGTTACATATTTATTTTAAAACATAAGCTCCATGAGAGTAGAAACTTCATCTGCCTAATTCACCCCGTGTATCCCAAGTGCTTAGATAAATGCCTGGCACAAAATAGGGGCTAATATATAACTGTTGAAAGAGCAAATGATAATGAGTAGCTCTTCAGTGACTCTAAGTGTTTGAAGGGCTAACCACATGATTTATTCCAAAAATACATTTGTTTCTTGCCTCATACAACCTTACCAAGCATGGTATGTGAGATGGGGAAGGTGATGGTGGGTTGGCCTGTCATCCTCCAGCGGCTACAGAGGTAGGAGAGATCTGTTCTAAGCATTTCTACTATCATCTTGTTGTCCAGAGCCAGGTAGAACTGTTGCTGGTCTATAAACTGACAAAAAGAAGAAAAATGACAGCTCAGAATAATTTGCTCTTACAACTGTCCAGTAATATTTTAAAGTACTCACATATTCACAGGGCTATAAAACATGTCACAGAGGCAACAATATCCTCAACTTTAGTGCCTCATTCTTTCCAAAGAATCTGATAGTCCATTGGTACATATAATAGTTTTTGGCATTTTTACAGTATAGTTTACAAAGTGTTTTCGAGTACAAAATTTTAGTTCATTATATAACAAATGAGTCAGGGCTTATCTTTTAATAGATGAAAATAAGGCCAAGTGACATTAAATGGGTTAACAAAGTCACATGGGTAGCAAATAACAAGGCCAGAAATATAATCTGTAGTCCATTAATCTTCTGTCTATACTTCAGCAGCACAATTTCAGATTTATGATGACAAATGGGGAGCTTCAGCTTTCTGTCCAGAAAATAGTTTCTTCTCCTATGCACACATATAATTTGGCTTATTGATGTAATATGGCTAATAAATATCAGGCCAATAATGTGTATAATCATGGCTAAAACAGTACTGACATTTTTGTTTGGATGATTTCCAGGCATGTAAAAAGGGTCCCTGCCCTAAACAAAGAGAATACATAATTCAATAGCTAAATAAAAAGATTATATTTTGTTAATAAAGGGAAAATACAGTCTGAATTTTTAACATTTAAAAGGAGTACTTTTTAAAGTACTCCAACATTTATAAAATCCCTAGTCACTGTTTCTGCAACAGCCAGGACTACTCTTGGTAGCCATAATCACCTGGCATTATTCGGTGCTACAACTCCAATTCAGTTCCAACTCAACAAATATTTATTAAGCAACTTAATATGGGCAAGGCCCCATGAACCTTAATACTTGTTCTAACTCTAATAAATGTTTTATTTCTGTAATGTTTCTGTTTCACTTCCATTCATCTCAATGCATACTAAAGTTCATTCCACCCACCTGTGGAGTAAAGGTGAAGATAGTTTTCCGAATGTCATAGAGTTTTGAAGTTCCAAGGACTCCCATATGCCTGTATGGTCGTCCACTGAGTTTCATTCTACTGTTGCATCCTGAGATTGAATCGAGAAATGCTCAAGATCTTTCTAGGGCACAAATCCAATCAACAAATAGGGTTTTTTTTTAATATTAGGTTAAACTTTCTGATTGAACAAACTAAGTTCTGTGTCTTAAAGTTAGTATCCATGTCATGTACAAGGCCATACAAAGCACTTTCTAAGAGAAAAAGTATGCAATTATCTCTGTTCTTAAAGGACTTTATGCTCTTATAAAGAAGTCACATAGTCTTATATATGAGAGAAAAGAATGCACATGAAAATTAATAGTTTTATGAATGGTAGAATTCTATTACTGATATTTATATGCTGAATTTCCTTAAGTCCCACGAAAACTTGCAAAAGCCAAACTATCAAACATTAATGTAAACTATGCTTCAATAAAGCTAAACAAAATCTCATCAAAAGATGGCATACTAAACTGAAAAATGGAAATGATTTTACCTTGATCTCCTTTAATTGCATAGTACTGACATGTTTTAATTCAGTGAACACGACATCTTATCCAAATAAGTAAAAGTATTTAATATGATTATGTCTCATAGGAAATTTTGTGGAAGGAAACTTATACACAGAGTAAAATTCACTTGACAGAGGAACATTTCTGAAAACTCAGGAAAGGGAACACATGAACTATCAGACAACTACAAAAGACATAATTTTTTTAAAAGATTTTATTTATTTATTTGAGAGAGAGACAGTGAGAGAGAGCATGAGCGAGGAGAAGGTCAGAGGGAGAAGCAGACTCCTCGTGGAGCCAGGAGCCCGACGCAGGACTCGATCCCTGAACTCCGGGATCATGACCTGAGCCGAAGGCAGTCGTCCAACCAACTGAGCCACCCAGGCGTCCCCAAAAGACATAATTTTAATGAAAATTTAAACAGAATCTGTTCATGTGTCTAAATATTGTGTATGTGTATATGTATGTACACACACACACATACACATACCTTATTTCCCTGAGTATGTCTTCTTTTTTATAGTTTAGCACTAGAATCTGAAATTAGAATCTATCTGATAATTAATGTTTGTTACATGTATTGAATTTCTTGTCTTTCAAAAGGCAATTATTACATCAATACCTCTTATAATGAAGAAATACTTCATTTACTCACACACTTTTTTCCCTTTTATAACATAGGATATGTTGTATAACATAGGAGAGTACTATACGCAAAGAGCTTGTTCTCAAACTCTTTTTCCCCAAAATATATATTGAATATCATTTCATGTTAGTACTGACAGAACTTTATCACTTTTTTTATTGGAACACATTTTTCTTGGGGATTTTATTATTGCCCCTGCTTTATCCTAAGTATGAAACTTATCAAAGATGCACATTTTTAGTGTTGCTTCACTTTTAGGGACAGAGCCAGAGAGCTGTCAATGCCTTGGTCATATTCCAGGGTCCACTCTGGAAAGCACACATTTTACCTTAGATTGATATCACAATCAGGTTTATCTACTGCTCCTTCTATTTTGTTTCTTTTTTTATTGTAATAAAATATACATAACATAATATTTACCATTTTAACTATTTTTATTTTTTATTTTATTTTTTTTAAAAATTTTTTAAAATATTTTATTTATTTATTTGTCAGAGAGAGCGGGAGAGAGAGTGAGCGAGCACAGGCAGGCAGAGTGGCAGGCAGAGGCAGAGGGAGAAGCAGGCTCCCTGCCGAGCAAGGAGCCCGATATGGGACTCGATCCCAGGACGCTGGGATCATGACCTGAGCCGAAGGCAGCCGCTCAACCGACTGAGCCACCCAGGCGTCCCTATTTTTATTTTTTTAAAATAAATCTTCTATTTATTTATTTGAGAGAGAGAGAGAGATAAAGAGAGAGATTGAGCGAGCCAGCATCAGCAGGGGGAGGGGCAAAGGGAGAAGCAGACTCCCCATTGAGCAGGAAGCCTGACACAGGGCTCAGTCCCAGGACCCTGCGATCAGGACCTGAGCTCAGGGCAGATGCTTTAACCAACTGAGCCATCCAGGTGCCCAATTTTAATCATTTTTAATAAGTGGCATTAAGTACATTCACAATGTTGTACAACTATCACCACCACCCAACTTTAGAACTTCTCCATCTTCCCAAACTGAAACTGTACCCATTAAACAATAACTCCCCATGTTCCCTTCTTGCCAGTCCCTGGCAATCAACATTCTTCTGTCTCTATAAATTTGCCTTCTCTTGGTACTTCATATATGTGGAATCATATAATATTTTGTGACTGGTTTATTCCACTTAGGATAATATCTTCAAGGTTCATCCATTTTGTACTATGTGTCAGAATTTAATTCTTTTTCAAGGCTGAAAAAATTTTCATTGTATGTGCATACCATGTTATGTTGATCTTTTTATTCATCACTGGACACTAGAGTATTTTTTTGGGTAATTTCTTATAGTATAATATACATGAAGTTAAGTATATAAATCTTAAATTTAAAAATTAATGAATTTTTACATAGTAAACACACAACACAAATCAAGATATGGAATTAAAGAGGGAGACAAACCATGAGAGGCTCTGGACTCCAGGAACCAAACTGAGGGTTACAGAAGGGAGGGGGTGGAGGGATGGGGTAACTGGGTGATGGGTATTAAAGAGGGCACATGTGGTGATGAGCACTGGGTGTTATATGCAACTGTGAATCATTGAACACTACATCAAAAACTGATGTTGTACTGCATGTTGGCTAATTGAACATTTAAAAAAAGGATATGGAACATTATCAGCACTATGGGAAGTCTCCCTTGTGCCCCTTTCCCGTTATTAACTTCTCCCAGCTCCCAAAGTTAACCACATTCAAACATCAATCACCATAAATAAGTAGGTACATTTATTAGCTTTATATTAATAAAATAATAAAATATGTACTTTTTTGCATCTGGTTTCTTTCACTCAACATTTTATCTATGAGATTCATCTATATTGGTGTATGTAGAACTGATTCACTTGTTTTCATTGCTGTATAATATTCCAGAGTATGAATGTATCATTATTTGTCCATTCACTTGTTGATGGACATTTGAGCCCCCCATTTTCTGTTATTATAAATAAAGCTTCTATGAACATTCATGCCTTGCTCCACTGGCTATACACACCAGTACAATGCCAAAAGGAAGTGGTGGTGGTGGGCATTTCAGACATCAATAAGATGTCTGAAATGGGGCTAATGTGAGAAAACTTTTAATATATTACCACTAAGTATGATGTTAGGTTTTCAGAATATATCCTTTATTAATAACATTTAAGGAAGTTTCCTTTGACTCCTATAATATTTTTATATGAATGGCTATTAAAATTTACCAATTTTTTGCATCTATTGAAATGCTCACATTTTTTTCTCCATTATTCTCTCTTTGTGTTGGGATATATTGATTGATTTATAAATGTTAAAACACCCATGAATACATTTAGTTGAAAATGATCTCTAAATCCCCATCTTCTCATTTCTCCTTTAATCCATGGGTTATTTGTAAGCACAATGCTTGATTTCTAAATCACTGGGGATTCCCCATCTATCTTTTAAAAACTCATTTCTGGATTAATTCTAATGTGGTCAGAGACCACATTGATTTCAATCATACTATATTTCAATCCTTTGAAATTTGTTGAAACATGCATTGTGGCATGACATCTGGTCTGTTTTGATAAATATTCAAATTGCTCTTGAATATGTATTCTGCAGTTGTTGGGTATAATGTTCAATATTTACCAATAGGCCAAGTCTGTTAATTTCATTGATGTTTTTGTCTATTTCTACCAATTACTGATAGGAATTTGTTAAAATTTCTCACTATGATTTAGATTTATGTTTTCCTTTTAGTTTTTCTCTTTTTAGGGGCTATGTATATTTTGAGGTTATGCTATTATATAAATAAAAATTAAAGATTAAGATAGCTCCTGTTAAATTGACACTTTACTACCATAAAATGTTTTTCATTGTTTCTACTAATATTTCTTGCCTTTGTATACTTTGACATTAGCATAGTTACATCAGCTTCAGTTTGTTTACTATTTGCATGGAATATTGTTTTATATCCTTTTCCTTTTTTTATGGATTTTATTTATTTATTTGACAGACAGAGATCACAAGTAGGCAGAGAGGCAGGCGGGGGCGGGGGGAAGCAGGCTCCCCACCACGTAGAGAGCCCAATGCAGGGCTTGATCCCAGGACCCTGGGATCATGACCTGAGCCGAAGGCAGAGGCTTAACCCACTGAGCCACCCAGGCGCCCCAATATCCTTTTATTTTCAACCTGTATCCTTATACTTCTGGTAAGACTCTTTTATGTAGCATAAAGTTGGGTTTTACCTTATAATCCAGTTTGACAAATCTCTCTTTTTTTTTTTTAATATTTTATTTATTTATTTGACAGACAGAGATTACAAGTAGGCAAGAGAGGCAGGCAGGGAGAGAGAGGAGGAAGCAGGCTCTCCGCAGAGCAGAGAGCCCCATGTGGGGCTCGATCCCAGGACCCTGGGATCATGACCTGAGCCGAAAGCAGAGGCTTTAACCCACTGAGCCACCCAGGCGCCCCGACAAATCTCTCTTTTAACTGAAACATTTAGTCCATTTACATTTAACATAATTACTGAATGTTTGGGCTTAAATCTTACATTTTTTCATTCTTTATTTGCATTTTTAAAAGTTTTATTTTAATTCCAGTTAGCTAACATAGTTATATTAGTTTCAGGTGTGCCATATAATAACTCAACAATTCCACAAATAACCTGGTGTGCTCATCATGACAAGAACACTCCTTAATTCCTATCATCTAGTTAACCTATCCCACCCTACCTCCCCTCTGATAACCATCAGTTTCCATTCTGTACTTAAGAGTCTGTTTCTTTCTCTTTTTTGCATTGCTCGTTTATTTCTTAAATTCCACATAAGTAAAAACATATTGTATTTGTCTTTCTCTGACTGACTTATTTCATGTAGTGTAGTACTCTATCTCTGTCCATGTCATTGCAAATGGCAAGATTTCATTCATTGTTATGACCAAGTAATATTCCATTGCATATATACATACACCACATATTCTTCACCCATTCATCAGTCGATGGACACTCGGGCTGTTTCTATACTTTGGTTATTGTAGATAATGCTGCTATAGACACTGGGGTACATGTGTCCCTTTCAATTAGTATTTTTTAAAAATTTTGGGGGTAAATAACTAGTAGTGTGATTGCTGGATTACAGGGTAGTTCTATGTTTAACATTTTTAAAAAAGATTTTATTTATTTATTTGACAGACAGATCACAAGTAGGCAGAGAGGCAGGCAGAGAGAGAGGAGGAAGCAGGCTCCCTGCTGAGCAGAGAGCCTGTTGTGGGGCTCAATCCCAGGACCCTGGGATCATGACCTGAGCTGAAGGCAGAGGCTTTAACCCACTGAGTTACCCAGGCGCCCCTATGTTTAACATTTTGATGAAAATCCATACTGTTTACCAAACTGGCTGTACCAGTTTGCATTTCCACCAATGCAAGAGGGTTCCCCTTTCTCCACATGCTTGCCAACACCTGTTGTTCCCTGTTGTTGATGTTAGCCATTCGACTGGTATGAGGTGGTATCTCATTGTAGTTTTGGTTTGTATTTCCCTGATGATGAGTGATTTGAGCATCTTTTCATATGTCTGTGGCCATCTGAATGTCTTCTTTGGTAAAATGTCTATTCAAGCCCTCTGCCCATTTTTGATTGGATTCTTTGTTTTTTGGGTGTTGAGTTGTGTTGGTTTTTATATATTTTGGATACTAACTCTTTATCAGAAATGTCATTTGCAAGTGTCTTTTCCCATTCTGTAGGTTGCCTTTTAGTTTTGTTGATTGTTTCCTTCGCTGTGAAGAAGCCTTTTATTTTGATATAGTTTCAGTGTTTATTTTTGCTTTTGTTTCTCTTGCCTCAGGAGACATATCTATAAAGAAGTTTCTAATGCTGATGTCAAGGAAGTTCCTGTATGAGTGAGGCACCTGGCTGGCTCAGTCAGTAGAGCATGTGACTCTTGATCTTGGGGTGGTGAGTTAAAGCCCCACATTGGACATGCAGCCTACTTAAAAAGTGTGAAAAAAAGAGAGAAGTTGCTGCCTGTATTCTCTTCTAGGGTTTTTATGGTTTCAGGTCTCAAAATTAGGTCTTTAACTCATTTTGAATTTATTTTGTAAGAAAGTGGTCCAGTTTCATTCTTTTGCACATTGCTTCCAAGTTTTCCCAACAACATTTGTTGAAGAGACTCTGTCTTTCCCATTGGATATTCTTTTCTGCTTTGTTGAAGATTAATTGACCATATAGTTGTGGGTTCATTTCTGGGTTTCCTATTCTGCTGTACTGATCTATGTGTCTATTTTTTTCTGCCAGTATGATACTGTTTTGATCACTACGGCTTTGTAATATAATTTCAAGCCCACAATTGTGATGTCTCCCGCTTTGGTTTTCTTTTTCAAGATTGCTTTGCCTATTTGGGGTCTTTTCTGGTTCCCTATAAATTTTAGGATTATTCTAGCTCTTTGAAAAATATTGCTGGTATTTTGATAGGGTTGCATGAAATGTGTAGATTGCTTTAGGAAGTAAAAACATTTTAACAATATTTCTTCTTCTAATCCATGATCATGGAATGTCTTTCTATTTGTGTCATCTGCAATTTCTTTCATCAGTGCTTTACAGTTTTCAAAGTAGAGGTCTTTGGCTTCTTTTTTTTTTTAGGTTTTCTTAGGTATCTTATTGTTTTTCGTGCAACTGTAAATGAGACTGATTCCTTAATTTCTCTTTCTGCTTCTTCATAATTGGTATATAGAAATGCAACAGATTTCTGGACATTGATTTTGTATCCTGTGAGTTGACTGAATTAATTTATCACTTGTAGCAGTTTTTTGGTGGGATCTTATGGGTCAGTTTGACTTCTTCCTTGCTGATATAGATGTTTTTATTTCTTTTGGTTGTCTGACTGATGTGGCTAGGACTTACAGTACTATGTTGAAGAAAATGGTAAGGTGAACATCCTTGTTCCTGACCATTGATGAAAAGATCTCAGTGTTTCCCCATTGAGGAGATATCATCATCTATTGTTTTTCATATATGGCTTTTATTATGTTGAGGTATATTCCATCTAAATCAACTTTGTTGAGGGTTTTTTAAAAAATCATGAATGGATGTTGTACTTAGTCAAATGCTTTTTCTGCATATGTTGAAATGATCATTTTGTTCTTATCCTTCCTTTTTTTTTAAAGGGAGGGGGAGGGGCAGAGGAAGAGGGAAAGAGAGAATCTTAAGCAGGCTCCATGTCCAGTTTGGAGCCTGACGCAGGGCTCAACCTCACAATGATGAAATCATGATCTGAGCTGAAATTAAGAGTCAGACCCTTAACTGACTGAGTTACCCAGGTGCCTCCATCCTTTCTTTTTTAAAGTGATATGTCATTTGCAAATATTGAACTAGCCTTGCAATCCAGGAATCAATCCAATTTGACCATGGTGAATGATTTTTTTAATGTATTTTTAGGTTGGGTTTGCTAGTATTTTGTTGAGGATTTTTGCATCTATGTTCATCACTGATATTAGCTTGTAGTTCTCTTCTTTTGTGGTGTCTTTATCTGGTGATAGTATCAGGGTAGTGCAGGCTTCATAGAATGAATTTGGAAGTCTTCCTTCCTCTTGTATATTTTGTAATAGTTTGAGAAGAATAGGTATTAACTCTTCTTTAAATGTTTGGTAGAATTTGCTTGTAAATCCATTTTGTCCTGGACTTTTGTTTGTTGGGAGTTTTTTGATTCCTGATTCAATTTCTTTGCTGGTTATTAGTTTGTTCAACTTTTCCCTTATTTCTTATGGTTTCAGTTTTGGTAGTTTATATGTTTCTAGGAATTTATTCATTTCTTCTAGGTTGTCCAATTTATTGGCATACAGTTTCTCATAATATTCTAATTATTTTCTGTGCTGTTGGTTGTTATTTCTGCTCTAATCTTCATTATTTCCTCCCTCCTTCTGGCTTTAGGCTTTGTTTTTTGATCTTTTTCTAGCTCCTTTAGGTGTAAGTTTAGGCTGTTTGAGATTTTTCTTGTTTTTTTGAAATAGGTCCATGTTACTATAAACTTCCCTCTTATGAATGCTTTTGCTGCATCCCAAAGGTTTTGGACCATTGTGTTTTCATCTTCATTTGTTTCCATGTGTTTTTAAATTATTTCTTTTATTTCCTGATTGACACATTCATTGTTTAGTAGGGTGTTATTTAACCACCCTGTATTTGTGGTCTTTCCAGTTTTTGACTTCTAGTTTCATGGCATTGTGGTCACAAAAGGTGCAGGTACGCCTTCAAGCTTCTTGTATATGTTAGGGCCTGTTCTGTGGCCTTTTATGTGATTAATTCTGGAGAATGTTCCATTTGCACTTGAAAAGAATGCTTTTTTAGGATGGAAAACTCTGAATAGATATGATAAGTCCAACTGGCCCAGTGTGTCATTCAAAGCCATTTTTTCCTTGTAGATTTTGTTTATACGATCCATTGATGCGGGTGTGGCGTAAAGTCCCCTACTATTATTGTGTTATCAATGGGTTCTTTTATGCTTATTATTAAATATTTTTATATATTTCGATGATCCCACGATGGGGGCATATTTATAATTTTTTAATTTTTAATTTTTATTTTTTTATAAACAATTTTTTATCCCCAGGGGTACATGTCTGTGAATCGCCAGGTTTACACACTTCACAGCACTAACCATAGCACTTACCCTCCCCAATGTCCATTACCCCACCCACCTTTCCCGACCCCCTCCCCCCAGCAACCCTCAGTTTGTTTTGTGAGATTAAGAGTCACTTATGGTTTGTCTCCCTCCCAATCCCATCTTG
Organism: Mellivora capensis; assembly: GCA_004024625.1. Lineage (NCBI taxonomy): Eukaryota > Metazoa > Chordata > Mammalia > Carnivora > Mustelidae > Mellivora > Mellivora capensis. Next base: position 22,771 of record PISX010015260.1, on the reverse strand, counting down.
TTTCTTTT
>PISX010015260.1:0-22663 GCA_004024625.1 Mellivora capensis | reverse complement strand
ATCCTATTGTTGGATTGCCCCTTTGTGATTATATAGTGCCCTTCTTTGTCTCTTCTTAGTGTGTCTATTAAAGTCTAGTTTGTCCAATATAACTCTTGCTACTTTGGCTTTCTTTTGACATCCATATATGATAAATATTTCTTTATCCCTTCACTTTCATTCTGTAGGTGTCTGTAGGTCTAAAATGTATCTCTTGTAGACAGCATATAGATGGGTTTTGTTTTTTGTTTTTTATCCATTTGAGACCCTATGTCTTATGAATGGAGTATTTCGTCCATTTACATTCACAGTAATTACTGATAGATATGTACTTAGTGCCATTTTATTACTTTTTGCTTGTTTCTGTATATTTTCTCTGATCCTCTCTTGTCTTTCTTGTGTTGTTGATTTTCTTTAGTGATATATTTGGATTTCTTTCTCTGTATTCTTTGCATGTATGAGTGGTCTTTGATATATGGTTATCCTTAGGTTTGTATATAACCTCTTTTGTAAGTAGCACTCTATAGTAAGTTGATGTTCAATTAAGGTTGAACCCATTCTTTTCTCCTCTACTCTACACATTTTAAGTCCAAGTTATTATATTTTATATCCTTTTTAAAATGAGTTCCTTGAATGATTTTTTACAGAACTATTTATTTTTTACTGCTTTTTTGTTCCTGCCTTTATACCATCACTTTTAGCCTCTCCTTTCCATTCAAAGTGTCCCCCTTTAATATTTCTTGAAGGGCTAGTTTAATGGTCATGAACTCCTTTAGTTTTTGTTTGTCTGGAAAACTCTTTCTCTCTCCTTCCATTCTGAATGACAGCCTTGCTGGATGGAGGATTCTTGGCTGCAGATTTTGCCCATGTAGCAATTTGGATATATCATACCTCTCCCTTCTGGCTTGGCAAGTTTCTGTGTGTGTTGTGTGTGCTCTACTATTGTGTCTGCTATTGCTCTATCCTTCTGGCTTGTCATCTGCAGAGGATCTCCTTGCCTTCTGTGGATATTGTTTCCTCCCTGGATTGAATGTGATGAGTTTTAACTGGTGTGCTCTAGTCCTCTTGTGAAATGAGACCTGACACCACTTACATGAGAACTGAGGCCCTGCAAAACTCTCTGTTTGGGACATGTGGTGTGGGCAGTCTTTTGTGCTGGTCTTCTGGGGGAGGAGCCAGCTGTGTTGGGACAGAGGAAAATGTGGCTGAGAAAGGCAGTTCCACTGTAATGCAAGGGGTTGGGGCTTAGTGTAAGCAAGTTGGGTATCCAGTGTCTGCATGGCTGCTTCTAAGCCAGTGGCTCTGCGTTTATGCTGGGGGGTGGAGGAGGGAAATGGCACCAGCCAGCTTTTTCCTCGACAGATTTCTCCATGAATATTGCCTTTCAGGGACACTCAAGAAGAGCAAATAATGTCCCCAATGTGTGCTCTAGGCAATTTACACATCATTATTTCCACGCTGTATTCCCCTGGGTTGTTTGTCTGCCTTCTCTCCAGAAGCAGCACAGTGCTCTCTGGAGTCTATCCCAGCCTAGCCTCTGACACTTAAAACTCCAGGCTTCAAGCGCTGCTAGTTGTAAGAACTCATGAAATTCAGCTGCTCTAGCTTTCTAAGCCAATGGCCATGGGGAAACATTCTTCTTGTGCATTCCCTTGTGTGCTCCCCTCCCTCTCACCCTTCTCCACGACAATGGCTCTATCCCCTCTGCCACAGCCAGGATCTGTTTCCCCCTAAACCACATCTTCACATTTCCTACCTTCTTTAATGTGGCCTCTTTACTCCTTTTAGTTATGGAGTTTGTTCCGCCAGTTTTCAGGTTGATTTCTGGGATATTTAGGATGATTTAATCGTGATCTAGTTGTATTTGAGGGATGAGGTTAGCCTAGACTTTGCTGCCATCCTCCTCTCCCCTATCTTTTCATTTATCTATTCATTTACCAATGGACATGTGCCTGCTTCCATAATTTTGCTATTACAAATAATGCTGCTATAAATATAAGTGTTCATGTATCACCTTGAATTAGCATTTTCCTATTTTATAAGCATATACCTAGTAGTGTGATTACTGGATCATAGGGTAGTTTAATTTTTAATTTTTTGAGGGTTCTCTATACTATTTTCCACTGGTGGTTGTACCAGTTTGCATTCCCATCAATAGTGCACGAGAGTTCCTTCTTCTCCACATCCTCACCAACGCTTTTTGTTTCTTCTGCTGTTGATTTTAGCTATTTTGACAGGTGTGAGGTGAGAGCTCATTGTAATTTTGATTTGCATTTCCTTGATGGGAAGTGATGATGAGCATCTTTTCATGTGCCTGTTGGCCATGTGTAAGTCTTTGGATAAATGTCTATTTGTCTTCTGCCCATTTTAAAATTTCTTGTGGTTTGGATGTTGAGTTTTATCAGTTCTTAAATATTTTGGATACTAACCCATTATCAGGTATGTCATTTATAAATATCTTCTCCCATTCCATAGGTTGTCTTTTAGTTTTGTTGACTGCTTCCTTTTCTCTGTAGAAGCTTATTATTTTGATGCAGTCCCAATAGTTAGTTTTGTTTTTGGTGCAACTTTAAATGGTATTGTTTCCTTCATTTTACTTTCTGCCGCTTCATTATTAATGTATAGGAATGAACAGATTCCTGTACATTGATTTTATCTCCTGAGACTTGCCCGAATTCATTTATGTGTTCTGGTGGAATCTTTAGTGTTCTCTCTATATAGTATCATGTCACCTGCAAATAGTGAGAATTTAACTTTTCCTTACCGACTGGGATGACTTTTCTTTTTGTTGTCTGATTGCTTGGCTAGGATTTCCAATACTATGTTGAATAAAGTGGTGAGAGTGGACATTCTTGTCTTATTCCTGACCTTACGGGAAAAGCTCTCATTTTTCCCCCACTGAGTATGATGTTGGCTGTGAGTTTTTTATATAAGGCCCATATTATGTTGAGGTATGTTCCCTCTAAACCCATGTTGCAAGAGAGGTTTTTAAAAATCATAAATGGAAGTTGTACTTTATCAAATGTTTTTTCTCCATCTATTGAATTATGGTTTTTATTCTTTCTCTTATTGATGTGATGCATCACGTGATTCTTTTGTGAATATTAAACCACCCCTGCATTCTAGGAATAAATCCCACTTGATTGTTTTCTATGATTTTTAATGTTTTGTTGGATTTGGTTTGCTAATATTTTGTTGAGGATTTTTGCACATACATTTATGAGAGTTATTGGCCTATAGTTCTCTTTTTGTGGTGTCTTCATCTGGTTTTGGTATTAGGGTGACACTAGCCTCACAGACTGAATTTGAAAGTTTTCCTTCTTCTTTAATTGTTTTTTGAATAGTTTGAGATGAACATGTATTAACTCTTCTCAAATTTTTGTTAGAATTTGCTTCTGAAGGCCTCTGGTCCTGGACTTTCATTTTTTTGGGGGATTTTTGACTATTGATGCAATTTTATTTCTGGTAATTTGTTCAAATTTTCTGTTTCTTCCTCCTTCAGTTTTGGTAGGTTACATGCTTCTAGGGATTTGTCCATTTCTTCTAAGTTGTCCAATTAGTTGGCATATAGTTTTTCATAATATTCTCTTATACTCTCTTGCATTTATGTGGTGTCAGTTGTTATTTCTCCTGTTTTATTTCTGATTTTATTTATTTGGGTTCTCTCTCTCTCTCTCTCTCTCTTTGATGAGTCTGGCTAGAGGTTTATTAATTCTGTTGATCTTTCCAAAGAACCAGCTCCTGGTTTCATTGATCTGTGTCATTGTTTTCTTAGTTTCTATATAATTTATTTCTGTTCTCATCTTATTTCCTTCCTTTTGCTGTGTCTGTGTTTTGTTTGTTCTTTCTTTTCTAGCTCCTTTAAGTGTAAGGATAGGTTGTTTCCATTTGACACTTTTTTTCTTGAGGTGTTTATTGCTATAAACTTTCTTCTTGGAACCACTTTTGCTGCATCCCAAGTGTTTTGGACCATTGTGCTTTCATTTTCATTTGTTTCTATGTGCTTTTAAAAATTTCTTCTTTTATTTCTTGGTTGACTCATTCATTGTTTAGTAGCAATTTTTTAACCTCTATGTATTTGTGTTCTTTTCTGATTTTTTCTTGTGTCTTCTATTTTCATAGCATTATGTTCAGAAAAGCTGCATGGTATGATTTTGATCTTTTTGAATTTGTTGAAATTTGTTTTATAGCCTAATATGTGATCTATTCTGGGGAATGTTCCAAGTACACTTGAAAATAATATGTATTCTGCTGCTTTAGAATGGAATGTTCTGAAAATATCTGCTAAATCCATATGGTCCAATGTGTCATTCAAAGCCCATTTCCTTATTGATTTTGTTTGGATGATATGCACATTAGTGTTAAGTGGAGTGGCAAAATCCCCTACTATTGTTATATTAGTATTGATTATTTCCTTAATAGTTTTATGTATTTAGTTGCTCCCATGTTCAGTGCCTAAATTTTTACAATTGTTATATACTCTTATTGGGTTGTCCTCTTTATTAATATATGTTATAGTTTTATATATTATAGTTATAGTCTTTGTTTAAATTCTATTTTGTCTGATATAAGTATTGCTGCCCTGGCTTTCTTTTTTGATATCCTTTGGACCAAGGCAGGCAGGACTGGGAAGCGTAGAGATGCTGACACATTGAGGAGGGAGCCTGTGTAAGAAATTAGGTAATGAGTGTCAGTGCTGTGCTGGTTTCCAAAGGTAGCCAATGTTTATGCTGGCTGGGGGAGTGAAATAGCACCTGCCAGCTCCTGTGTTCCTGGAGGAGTCTCCCCATGATCCCTGTCTCTCCACTCCACACTTCAAGATAAGTAAATCACTCACCATCCCATCCGCCCCTGGTGTTTTTCAAACTGTTGGTTCTATGCTGTATCAGCATGGGCTGTTTGCTGTGTTGCCTCTTTGGCGGGGCGGGGGTGGGGGGCTCAGCTTCCTATTGCCTTTCGGGCTTACCCAGAGACAAGCCTGCCAATTTTTAAAATTCCAGGCTTTAAGTCCCACTGGTTTTAGGAAATAATGAAATTCAATCCCTCTCACTTTCAAAGGTAAATGTTATGGGGATTTGTACTTCCTGTTGCATGCTTCCCAGTGTGAAAATCTGTTTCTTGCTCTTCTCCTCACCACAGGTAGTCATGATCTGTCTTCACCTAAATCATATCTCTTAATACTTCCGTGATGTGCCCTCTTCTCTACCTTTAGATGTGGAGTTTGTTCTGCTAGTCTTCAGATCATTTTTCTGGGTTATTTATGGTGATATGAGTGTTATCTAGCTGCATTTATGGATGAGGTGAACTTTGGGATTCTACTTCATCATCTTCTGAGCAAACCTAAATCTTACAAATTACTACAGAATTTCCATTTGTTCTGTTTAATTCCTTTCTTTTCCTCACTTCCTTTTGGATTAATCACAAAATATATTACAGCATTTTACCCCCACTAGATTGTAATTCTTTCATTACTCCTTTGATGGTTACTCCAGAACAGCTCTTCTCAACCAGATTCCACCAGAGTATTATGCTATAATTTTTAAGGCATTGATTGCCTATATTAACTTACCTTCTTTGCATTTAAAAATGGAACTAGTATGTGCAACCTGTAGGGGAACTGAAAAACCCTATTTTCTGGTAGTTTAATTTTGTCATGGAAACCTACTTGAGAAAAGCTGTCCCAGAGATTAAAACATGCATCCTTGACTGATTAGAGTGTATCTTAAATTTGTGCCTTTACTATTCCTTGAATAATGTAAGAATCTTACAACACTAACTCCATTCATATTCCGCCTGCACTTTTTTTTTTGCCACTTTGGTCATTTATTTCATCTCTACTTTTATTTAATTCACAAAGCACTGTTATTAATGTTGCTTTCAACAGTCAATAGTCTTTTATATTTACAATTTCTTTTTCTCTTTATTCTTTCCTGCATTCCTATTCTTCTGTCTGGGATCTTTTTTTTTTTTTTTTTTTTTTTTTTTTTTTTTTTTTTTTTTTTTTTTTTTTTTTTTTTTTTTTGCCCAAAGAACTCCCTTTAGTATTTCTTTTACTATGAGTCTGCTAGTGATACATTTTCAATTTTTACTTTTCTGAACATGACTTTATATTGTTTTCATTTCTTCTTTTTAAAGATTATTTATTTATTTATTTGGGAGAGGGATAGAGAGAGAGAGAGCACGAGCAGGGGATAGGAGCATAGGGAGAGGGAGAAGCAGATTCCCTGCTGAACAGGGAGCCCAATATGGGGCTCAATCATAGGACCCTGAGATCATGACCTGAGCCAAAGGCAGACATTTAACCAACTGAGCCACCCAGGCACCCCATATCATTTTTATTTCTGAAGGATATTTTCACCAGCTATAAAATTCTAGTCTGGCAGTTATTTTCTCCAAGCAATTTATAGGTGTCATTCATTGTCCTGTGGAATTCATTGGTTTGTTGAAAAGTAAGCTATAAGATTGATCATTGTTACTTTGAAAGCAATGTATCTTTTCTTAACTCTGGCTATTTTTAAGATTTTTCTCTCTGTCTGGATTTCCAGAAGTTTGATTATTAAAGGCTTAGGTTGTTTTCCTTTGTATTTATCTTGTTCACAGTCTTTTAGCATTTTTAAATGTGTGAATTAATATCTTTGGTCAGTTTTGAAAAGCTTTTAGTCATTATTTTTTCAAATACAGTTTCTGTTCCATTATTTTCTCTTATTCTTGGACTCCAGACCCTCTACTATATCTGTCTTGTAATGCTTTTTCAATTTTCCATTCTTTTCTCTCTTTTGGGCTTTAATCTGAATATTTTCTACTAACTTATTTTTCAGTTCACCAATCCTCTCTTCTGCTGTTTCTCATATGGTGTTAATCCCATCTATTGAATTCCCAATACCAGTTACTGTAATCTTTAGTTTTGGAATTCTATTTGATCCTTTTTTCATAGATGGAATTATTCTCTTAATTTTCCTTTTGGATTATTTATTATTAATGCCTAAAAATGCAACTAATTTTTGCATGTTGCTTTTGTATCCTGGATTTTTGCTGAATTTGTTCTTTTGTTTATTTTTAGTAGAATCTTCAGGGTTTTCTACACATAAGACCATGTACTCTGCAAACATTTTTACTTTTTCCTTTATGACTTAAATGCCTTTTATTTCTTTTTCTTGCCCACTTGTTCTGGTTAGAACTTCCAATACTATGTTAAATAGAAGTCTGTATATCTGTTTTGATTGTATTTTTTTTTTTTGGCTTTCGTTTATTTGGTTTCCTAGCATATCTTATTATATATTTTCAATGCTGAACACATTGTACAAAGAATTGTAGAGGCTCTGGATAATATTGTCTTCCAGAGGTGATTTAGTTTATTTTGGCAGGCAGATACACCACTAGCAGATCACCTTAGTCCATTCAGTGACTGAGAGGATTGTGTTTTAGGCTTTCTGGGAACTGGTCTATTTGTGATTTGCCTTTACTTTTAGGGTGTAGCTCACCCTTCAGGGACTCAACTGAAAAACTGGAGTGTTTATCACAGCTTCTTCCACAAAGAAAGTTCCTGAAATAAAAGTTTTGTTTTCCTAGCATGAGACTTTATCCTTCATTTCTTGGCCTCTCATCCCATGCAAGCACAGCTCAAGAAGAAGCAAATGCCTCAAAGGGAAACTGCACAGAGAATAAAGAATATTGCTTACTTTGCTGAGGTACTCTTCTCTTTAGGGTTTTGGCTTCTCAAGTCCTGGCCACCTTAATTATTTTCTAATGCCCTTATTTACCTATGTCTTTTAAATATGGCCATTATATTTGTTCTTAGTATGAAGAGGAGTCTGATGCAAACCACTTCACAGCTGGAAGCTGAAAGTCTACCTTATTCTTTTTAACTGTGGCACAACATATCATACATAATTCAACCATTCTTGTTCATACGTATTAGGTTGCTCCTAATTGTTGTTTTGTCATTACAAATTATGTTGTAATGAACAGCTTTGTACATATATCCTTGTATACTTGTATGAGTACTATATAGGGTAGATTCCTATGAGTAAGGTTGTTAGTCAAAGATATGTATATAAAATTAAAAAAAATTTTTTATAGGTAATGCCAGACTACCTCCGATTTACACTACTACCAGGAGTGCTAAGAGTGTCCATTTCTCCACATATTCACCAGTAATGGGTAATATCAATCTTAACTTTTGTAAAATTGATGAGAAAAAGTTTTTATTTCATTGTTGTTTTATCTTACATTTCCCCAATTATTAAAGAGGCTGAAGTTTGACAGCTTAAAAAGTGTAGTGCTAAGAAAGGAGAAACTGTGACCAACAGCACCAAAAAGTAACATACACACACATACATGTGTTAGAGAGTCTATATATTACAGTAAATGATTAAGATAACATTTCAAAACTCTTTATATGAACTATTCAATCAATAGTGCTGGGAAGACTGGCTAAGTATTTGGCAAACAAGTTATGATTCTTACATCATAAGATAAACTAAAATTAAGATTCTAGTCTAAGAGCTAAATGTAAAATTGTAAATGTAAAGAACTAAGAAAATATGGTTAAAAATGTATATGACATAGGGATGAATCTATCTTTCTAAGCATAACAGCAAAGAAACCAAAAAGGAGACAATTATACTATGTAAAAATGTAAACTTTTATACATCAAAATTAAATACAAAATTAAAAGGCAAATAATAAAATAGCAAAATATTGCAATATTGCAATAACATCTGGAAGACAAAGTATTAGCATCGCTCGATTCACAGACATGTACCCCTGGGGATAAAAATATGTTTATAAAAAATAAAAATTAAAAAAAAATCTTGTTTAAAGCAATAAGAAATTGACAATTTTCCAGCAGAAAAATTATAAAGGAATATACATAATTTACAAAATAAATAGAAAAATTCTACTTAATTTATTTATTTTTATTTATTTATTTTTTAAGATTTTATTTTTATTTATTTGTCAGAGAGAGAGAGAATGAGAGAGCGAGCACAGGCAGACAGAGTGGCAGGCAGAGGCAGAGGGAGAAGCAGGCTCCCTGCTGAGCAAGGAGCCCAATGTGGCACTCTATCCCAGGACACTGGGATCATGACCTGAGCCCAAGGCAGCCGCTTAACCAACTGAGCCACCCAGGCGTCCCATAAAATTCTACTTAATTTATAAAAACAATTTATCATCTATACGTATAAAAAATTGAAATCATGCTAACACAAATATTAAAATAGTGTTGTAGAAGGTTATTTAAAAAAAGATAATAGGATTCATCAAAATTATTATTATGTTGCAAAGTACAAATAGCAAAGACTGTTCTTTCTGACATTGTTTTTCTAAAAAACAAGTGTGTATTTATTTTACCAAAAAAATGATTGGAAGCAAATACTCCAAAACAAAAACAGTGGCTTCCTAAGAGTGTTAGAATTACAAGTGACTTTTATCTTTTTCCTTTGCGCCTTTTTCTACTTTCCAGTTCCCTTCATTCAACACGTACATTTCAATTTGTAACCAGAACTTACTACTTATGAAAACTGAGGAGAATGAGAATAGCACATCTATTCAAATGAAACTGGGAGATAAATTTACAATTCCTGAAGAAATGAAAGATATATCTGATAAAATGGATGTATTTGATGTTCAAAAATGTGCCCAAAGGCAAGAAAATAATTATCTAAAGAAAGTTACAGAACAGAAAATATATACATTACAAACTTCACTAATAAAAGCTTACCATAAGGTATACTTAAAGAAGAGATTATGCTGACTGAAATAAGTCAAGCAGAGAGAGTCAAGTATCCTATGGTTTCACTTACTTGTCGAGCATAAGGAATAACAAGGAGGACATTGGGAGATGGAGTGGAGAAGTGAGTTGGGGGAAATTGGAGGGGGAGACAAACCATCAGAGACTGTGGACTCTGAGAAACAAACTGAGGGTTTTGGAGGGGGGGTTGGGTAGGCCTGGTGGTGGGTATTATGGAGGGCACATATTGCATGGAGCACTGGGTGTGGTGCATAAACAATGAATGCTGGAACACTGAAAAGAAATAAAATAAAATGGAAAAAGAGAATTGATAACTATATATGAAAACGTGCAGATCCTGCTAGATATGCAAGCCATAGGAAACACAATTTCAAAAAAAAAAAAGTAGAGCAAAAGTGAAGAAATGCTTATCCTCACTGGGAATTAAAATAAGGCAATTAAAATAGCATGTGTAGTAATACTACTCATCTAACAAAAACAAATGATAAAAATTCAATGTTGGTGGGGTAGTAAAAATAAAAAGGTATAATTTGTATTTACTGATGCCACTAAAAATTGATTAGTATTTTTAAAGAATAATCTGGCAACATAAACCAAGAACTACAAAGTTGTCCATACTCTTATCCAGAATCCCTTTTCTGAGAAGATACTCCAAAGAAACAGAAGTATACATAAGAAAGTCTATACAAAGGCATTCATAGAATGACAAAAACTTTGGAAACAATTCAAGTACCCAATAATTAGGGAATAATTAGTTTAACTTGATGGAATAATACATAGTTCTTTCAGTATGTAAAAATACTCATATGAAAAAATGAAAAAACCACAAATTAATATGCATACACTGTAACTGTAAATGTATCTATGTGCACTAACAGATTAGAAAAGAATTAGAATTATATAGATCTAAGTTGAATATTTATGAAGTTCTTATGTTCCTAAATTTGATTAATCTCGTATTTTTGTTAAAGAAGATTTATTTATTTATTTATTCATTTTAGAGAGAGCAAGTAAGTGAGCATGGGTGAGCAGGAGGACGGCAAAAGGAGGGGGAGGAGAGAAGCAGATGCCCCAGTAAGCATGGAGCCCAATGGGGTTCCATCCCACAACTATGAGATTATGATCTGAGCTAAAACCAAGAGTTGGATGCTTAACCATCTGAGCCATCAGGTGCCCCAATTAATCTCGTACTTTAAAAATTTTTTTAAAATATGTTATGGAACTGAAATACATGAAATGCAATATTTGAGGTGAGGCAAACATTCCTATTTAGTTAACATATACATATATATGAACACACCTGATAAAGAAATCTCTCTCTCTTTTTGTATTATAGTTGTCACTAGATGTACGCTTAAAGCAATTTTGTTATTGTGAAATTGTAACTATGATAAAATTTTGAAGATTCACCCATTTGATAAGTTATCAAATCATGCCTTTTATAACTTTCCCAGACAGCTCTATCCTCTTTGCCCTGTGCTTTATACATATCACCATTACTACAGCATTTATAATATTGTACTATAATTAGCTGGCTACTTGTCTATGTCACCCACAGCATCTAGCCCAGTGGCTAGTACATAATAAGTGAGCAACAGATTGTTATGAAAAAACAAATGAATGAAGTAAATGAAGGAATATATTTGAAAAGTAAATGCAGCTTGTTACTAGGGTCCTGTAATGGTTAATCACTCATTAAACTTAAGACCATCATTCTTAATTTCCTTTGACTAGGAAATAATAACTTAGTAAGAAGCCCTAAACAAAGTGCAGGCTTTGAAAAAGCAATCAGTAAGGAGTTTGCTTCAATTTGTTGGAAAATGTGATGTGAATGTGATGCAGGTCGATTCCAAGAATGATGGCCCAGTGCTTGGAAATTACCTATATCTTCATAAGATTATGCTGAATTTAGAGCAATAAGTGTGAAGAAACCAAGGGTATAATTAACCTCTCATCTTCTGAGTGACAGCCAAAGAGAATCAGGTCAAAGTCACCAGTAGGACTTACATGAACCTAAAACCACAAAGACTTCTAAGAAGGGCAAAGAAGGTGACTAGAAAATCAACTAATATTTGTTCCTGGAATAAGATTTGGGCTAGATAGAGAAATACCTTCCTGGTGTCAACAGATTTAGTGGACTGGTATCTAGAAACTAGGAACACATTATAGTCTGAGACTAGACGGAATGGCCAAGAAGATAAAAAACAGGAAACAGATTCTGGGAAGGACTAAAATATCCATCCCATCTAGTAAAGAATCAACTCAAATTAATCTCTGAAGTTTCAGAGTCTTGACTTGGAATTTATCTGGGATAGAGTTGAGTAAGTGAGAGGAACCAGGGGCTCAGTATTTTGTAATAGTCAAGCTAAGCTGTGGCTAGATTTCAGAAATTAATTAGGAGCTGAGATCTATAATCAATAAACTTGTTAATTTCTATGTGTTTATATTTAAGTTTCCCATTCTTAAAGTAAAGTTTCTTTAGAAAATTTCAAATTTGCACTTGAATTAAGAAGAAAAGGAATTTTATACATTATAGCTAGGATGGAAGAAGGGAGAAATTAGCACATTCCTAAAAAGTCAGATGTAATCTTAATAGCTCTGGGAGTGAAGGCTCTGTTGGCATATGAGTGTTTATGAGACACGGAGAAAAGTCACCTCTGACTGTTGGTCCTTTCCTCCTTGGTTGATTCCATCTCAATTGAGATTTACATAACTGCTGTAGAAACTGAGTGTCTGAAGTAGGTGTTAGTAAAATGGGAAGGCAACTGACTGGTTTTGAGCTGGACAAGATTTGACTTGGCTGTAATTACTAAGAGACCATTCTTGGAGGAGAAGAGAAGTCACACACACACACACATATACAAAGAAAGTATACACACACACACACACACACACACACACAAAGTAGGCTCTGGGTTTGTAAGTGACAATCCATTATCTAGGATATAATCTTTATTTATAAATTTGCCCTTCTGTGGCTTGATTTAAGATTGTATTAATTTCTAACTGGTGATATAACAAATTACTACAAATTTAGTGGCTTAAAATAACACACATTGACACTCTTACAGCTCTGAAAGTCAAAAGTCCAAAATAGGCCTTTTGGATATTAAAAGGTAAAATAAAAATATCAGCAGGGCTGGTTCCTTCTGGAGGCTCGAGGGGAGAATCTGTTCCTTGTCTATTCCAACTTCTAGAGGATAAGGCTAGTAGCTTATCACTTCAATCTCTTGCTTCTCTCCTCACATGTACTTCTATAGGCAGATCTTCTTTTGGCTCCCTCTCATATATAGGACACTTGAGATTACATTTAGGGCCCACCTGGATAACTGAGACTAATCTTCCCATCTCAATCTCTTTAATTTAATCACACTTGTAAATTCCCTTTTGATATATATGGAAACATTCACAGGTTCCAGGGAGTAGGGCCTGGATATCTTTGGGGACCATTTTTTAGACTTCCATAGTTCAACCTCTGGCTCCTACAGATTCATATACCTCCCACTTACAAAGTGCATTCATCCCATTCCAACATTCTGCAAACTCTCAACACATTACGGTATCAACTGGTCCAAATCTCTTCTAAATATCATTATTTATAAAAGCCCCAATTCTCATCAGCTAAATCAGGTATGGGTGAAGATTTGGGTATGATATGTCCTAAGGCAAAATCCCTCTCCATCTGTGGGCCTCTGAAACTAGAAAACAAGTTATATTATCTAAAAATACAGGGGTACAATACAAATTATAGACATTCTCATTCCAAACGGGAGAAAATGGAAGGAAGTGAGTCAGCAGCCCCAAACAGTTTTAAAATCCAACTGGGCAAACTCCATTATGTTTCAAGGCATGGTAGTAATCCTCTGTGGTTTGAGGCTCTGCCCTCTGGGTGCAAGACACCTCCCTTGAAGTCATCCTCCCTTTTTCTTAAAGAATAGCACTTGTTCATAGCTTAGCAGTTTTATCAGCCTGCTTCCTGGCTATATAACTTTAGGAGTCCAATATTCATCTTTAATCTTGTCCTCTCTGTCCAGTTCAGTCCAATTTGGCAGTGTTTCTGCACATATAACATTCTCAAAAACTTTGTGGGGACTGCATATAGGTCATGGAGGTTCATTGTGTTAGACAAGAGGGTCCTCCATAAGACCTGTCCTGGATAATCATATCTCTATCCCTAGATTCTGCTAATGTGGTCGAGGGAATCCATGGGTCATAGCCTTATCTCTTCTAACAGCCCACCGTGTGAATGAACACACTGATCTTTTGATCTTTCAGAAGCACTAGAAGAAGGGTGTCCAGCTATATTCTTGACCTTTTTTCCAGAGCATGCTCTCCTGATAGCAAATCTCCTACTAATTTTATCATCTTTTCCAATCTAAGATTTCATCAAGTCCTGGTTCCTTTTTGCTTAACTGTTCTTCCCTCAATAGTCTTTTCTTCCCGCATTTTTACTATAAGCAGCAAGGAAAAGGCAGGCCATGATTTCAACACTTTGCTTGAAAATCTCCTTAATATCCAAGTTCATAATTTATGGTTGTGTTTTCCACATAATACAGGACACAATTCAGCTAACAATCCTTCTGTCACTACAATAAGGATCCTTTTCCTCAAGTTTGCAATAACACATTTCTAATTTCTTTCTAAGCCCTCACTGGCCATGCCTTTAGCAATATCGACTTTTTCTATCATGTGACTCAAAATTCTCTCAGCCTCTATCCATTACCTGATTCCAAAACCACTTCCACATTTTTTTAGATATTTGTTACAGTATCACCCCACTTCCTAGTACCAAAATCTGTATTACCTTCCTATTCCTGCTGTTAATAAAGTACTACAAAATCAGTGGCTTAAAATAATACATATTTCTTTTCTTACAATTTTGGAAGTCAGAAGCCCAAAATGAGTCTTTCAGGACTAACAACAAAATCAAGGTGTCAGCAGGGCTGGTTTCTTCTGGAATCTCCAGGAGAGAGTCTCTTTCTTGACAATTCTAACTTCTAGGGGCTGGGCATTCCTTGGAAATCTTTGGCTCATAGCTACATCACTCCAATCTCTTGTTTCTGTTGTCACATGCACTACCTTTTATCGTCTGAATTCCTTCTGCTTTCCTTTTAGAAGGATACTTGTGATTACATTTAAGGTCTACCTGGAAAATCCAGGACAATCCTCCTCATCTTGAGCTCCTTAAATTAATCATACCTGCAAAGTCTCTTTTGTTATATAACGTAATATTCATAGGTTCCATGAATTAGGACCTATATGCTTTTGGGGGCCATTAATCAGTCTTCCACAAGAGTAGTTTTGAAATTTGCAGAGCCTTTTTTTTAGTTAATGGTGCAGTGATTGATTTTAATGTCAAATTTGTAATAAATTGTATAAATTTATAATTTGTAGTAATCTGCCTAATGTGTCTATCATTAAGTTTAATAAGTTAGATAAAAATTGAGTAATAATTAAAATAAGTATTAGATTAAGTGGAATTTTGTAATATTGTCAACCAATTCATTACATGACATGGTATAAAAGACCTAAAAAAACATTCCTTGGCTATTTCTTTACATAAAATTAACATGTATTCAAAATGGAAATATATGCCTCAAGAAAGGGGAGAACATGTTAGTTAAGCATGCACTTGGAATGAAGATACAATATTGTTTGCTAACAGTCACACCCTATATACTGGATTCATAAACACATTCAAAATTATCAAGCTTGCTCAGGATATACTGGGTTAGAAACTTAGGTTCCAGAAACTCTGAATTCCTTCTCAGATCCAGTTTAATAAAGCAGTACAAGATTAAAAAAAATAAAAAGAAAAGAAACCAGCCTGTACCGAATAATGCTTTGATTATTATAATGACTGATTATTAAGGCCAATCTCCTTACCTAGGCTGGAATAAATGTGGCTGAGAATACGAGCTGGTTGTACTCTGATAGGGTATACCTCAGCAATGGTCTCCACATCAATCCCCTTGTCCTTCAAAATGGCCTTGATTTCTTCTGTCTCGGCTAGAATGGAAACTACAGGAAGGAAAGAAGATGAGGTCAACAGAAACTTTTATTTCAATAGGAACCTAAAAATCTCTCAAGCCATGTAATTTCTTTTGAAGGGAAGAGAATGAAAATGGGAGGAAATTAACAGTTATCGAGGAACTTTGATGAAACAAGTATCATGCTAGGTACGGTACATAACACAATTATCTAAACGGAAAAGGAAAAAGGACTCATGCCTAAAGTATTAGATTCTGCTTTTTTGGCTAAGTGCAAGGTGCTCCTAGAGAATGCCATACTCTTTATACCTGAGATTCCATGTTTAAATAGGGGGAAAAATCCAACACAAGGCATGTTACAGCTTTGGTTCCAAGGCTCTTTCATATCCTTAAGACCAGACAGGATTTTGAGGGTAATAAAGAACACCCAAATAATACGAATTATTCTATAGCCAGAGAATGGTAGAAGACAAGGGAAACTGGGAATAAAGAATTGAGGTGCCATAGTTAAAACTGCATATGGTTGTTTTGGGGTTCGTGGGGGAGGCTCTAGACTCTGAGCCTGCCAAGCCTGGACACCTCCCTTTTATTCCTGTTATATTCATGTTTCTGAAGTGCTTATTACAGTCACAAGGGAGGAGGCCATGCCAGCTCCCTGACTCTTCTGTTTACTTTCCCTCTAGGGGACAGATACCTGGCTGGGGGCTAATAATCTGAGTGGGGCCTCAGTTGGCTTGACACTAAGGACTGAGAGCAAATATGTGCCCTATTTCTGTTTCTCCAGTGCTGGCAAATGTGTTGAATTGGGTTTACGTGAAAATGAAGGTACTCTTTGGTTCATTCAGGTTTACTAGTATTTTCTATGTTGAGTGTTTGGGACAAAAGCCTAGTTAACAGAGTGCACTTTCTTTTTCTTTGCCATTATCTTTCGTGTATATTTGTGTGTGTGTGTGTGTGTGTGTGTGTGTGTGTCTTTCTATCTTGGGAGCCTCATGGTATTGTGTTGCTGTTGGTCTGGGTCAGGATATGCAGCTTATGGCAATCATAGGGCCCCATGGACATAACACAATCTCGGTTACTTATAACTAGAAACATGAAAATGACAAAGATTCTCCAGGGAAAAAAAACAAAGGAAGAATGATAGTGGGCTAAGGAAAGTCCAGGAAAACACACGTGGTCATCCATTCATTCATTAACAAACATTTGCTAAGCACCTAAATGGACAAAGTACTATTCTAGGCACTAGGGATAAAGAGATGGGTAAGTTAGTCTCTCTCTTTAAGAGCTTACAGTGTGATGGAAGTGACATACACATAAGCTGATTATAAAATAAGCTGCTAGGTAACTAGAGAGATGCACAAAACACTGTAAGCCCTGGAGAGTGACACCTATCAAGTCTGGGACAGGAGGAGAGTGCTTTCAGAAAAGGCTTTCTGAAAGAGATGATGTCTAAGCTGAGTTTGAAAGAATGAACTTTAGCCAGGAGAAAGAAGGGAATAGGGATGGGGAAATCCATTTTAGGTATAAAGTACATGATAATCATAAAACATGGAAATGAAAAAAGAATGTGTGTGGGGGTGAAGAGAACTACATATACTTCAATATTGTTGTTGCATAAAATATTTTGCACAGTGGTTTAAAAAAAAGAATCTGGAAAGGCAGACAGAGGCTAGATCTTTACGGAGGGCATATGTTTCACTTTAAGGATTTTGTAACTTACCTTTGGGCGATGATACCTAACTGCATTCTACTAAGCTTCAGGGCTCTGCAGAAGGCAATGCATTGAAAGAGAATCAAATGAACAACACTTTGGGGTGCTAGGAACACTTTCAACCCCAATAGCTGAGTTTTTTTATACTTTATGTTTTATAAAATATTTAGGAAATTCCACCTATGTGCTAAGCACAGCCAAATGCAAGGAGTACAGAGATAGACATGATCCCTGGAGAAAATAACACTGATACTGAGTTCTGCTAGAAGGCTGAATAGAAATTAATCTGGCAGAGGAGAAGGTAAAAGTAAGGGAGTTGTTCCAGATAGAAGAAACAGCATAGACAAAGGTTCAAGGGCGACATGGGACAGGGCAGATCTAGGAATTATAAAATGTTCTTTACATGGAGTGTGAAGGGGTCATTGCAAAAAAATGACAATGGAGACAGGGTCAGCCACCAGATCATAAAGGGCCTTATAAGTCATGTGAAGGAGGTTGGCAATGGAAACCCTTAGAGAGTTGTAATCAGGGGATTAATATGTCTATAACTGTACCTTAAAAAAGAACATACTCATGTTTGATGATTAAAGAATAAACTGATAGACTGTTGTGGGCCTAGACTGAAGACAGGAATACCACTTAAAAATTTATTGCACTAAGGCAAGTGAGAGATGCTGATTGCTTAGATTAGGATCATGACATTTATACTGGAGAGGACTAGATGGATTTCAGAGTCAATTAGAAGGTAAAGAAATCAGGATTTGTTAACTGATTGGATATAGGAGGTGAGGGGGGGAGATATTGAGAATGATTCCCAGGTATTTATATGTGTAAATAAGAGAATGCTTAAGAGAATGCTGTGCCTTTAATGATACAGGCATATAGGGAGAAAAGCAGGCATGGGTGATATAATAGTAGGAGGGTGCAGCTGGAGTAATTTTAGACATGTTGAGTTTCAAGTGCATGTAAAACATCCAAGTGGGGCTGTCTTAAAGAACAGTGATATAGATTCAGGAGTCATTAGCATATAAAGATGAGATGGGTCAAGGAGAATACATAGAGAAAAAGAAAAGAGAACCCAGAATATAACCTTGAGGAAGCTCAACATATAAGAAATGGGCAGATGAAGAAAAGCCTGGTGTAGAAATGAGTTTTTGTCCCAAGGCTTAGATTTTCTTTATGGTATAGGAGGTGAAGTCATCTTCTGAGAGCGAAGAATCGAGGAGATAAGAGAAGGGAGAAGATTTGGAATAGGAGAAGACTGAGAGACAAGAACAAATATTCTAAGTCAGAAGGTCAATGGACAGAACTCCTAGAAATACCAACAGTTAAGGGGCAAAGAAAATAGGAAGCCCAGATTGAGACAGAAAATTGCAAAATTTGGGTTGAAGAAGATCCAAGGGATGGTATCACAGAAGACACGGGAGTTAAGAGTTTCCAGAAAGATAAACAATAAGTGAAACAGAAAGATCTACTAAGATGTAGGTTGAAAGATACCTACTGGATTTTTCAATAACTTAAGCAAAAGCATTTTCAGAGGAATAGTAAGTAGGACTGGAAAGGACTGTAGAATGCATGGAATATAAAGTGGAAATTCAAATGAGAAAGGAAAGAAAGCATAACTAGAGGGAGATGAATATGTAAATAAACTAAGAACCAGAACCAACAGAGAGGAAGAGTTTGAAGAAACAGGAAAGAGTAGGTTTCTAGGAATGCTGGGGAAGAGGATAGGATCAAGCATTAGAAGGAGGAGTTGGCCTCTAAGAGAAGAAACACCCTTTCTAAGACCAGAGAAAAGGAGACAAGGATGAATGAAAATATAAGCAAGATTGTGGTGGGGGATTGGGAAACTGACAACAATCAGAATATTAAGATTATCTAGCTAGATTAAGATAGGCCAAAGGAAGGAAGGAAGGAAGGAAGCTGCTTTTAAAAACAGGCCAAGAAAGAGGATGAAAGTAAGGGATAGGGCTGAAAAAATGAAAATGCTGAGTAACAGTAAGAACAAGGAGCAGCAAGAGGCACTGTGAGTCTAGTTGAGTTGGAGACTGCAGAATCACAGTGCAGAATTACAGTGCAGAATTACATCTGCTCATTTGTGTGATTTTTTTAGTAGTTTTAGCAGGCCAGGTACAGGATCAGAAAATGCAGAATGGAAGAGGGTGGGAAGATGACAGAGTAGGAGGAACCTCAGCTTGTCTCATCCCATAGATACAACTAGATAACACTCACATCAGTGTAAACAACCCAGAAAACGACCTGAAGACTGGCAGAATAAACTCCACAACTAAAGGTAGAGAAAAGGCCACACTGAAGAAAGTCCGACTTTCTTCACTACAAAATGGACCATGGCCATCTATAGTGGGGAGGAAGCTGGCAGCACAGAGAAGGGCTAAAAACAGACTGTTACACTGGGAAGCCTGAACAGGGAAGATGAATCTCCATAATGTTTGGCTTTGAAAGTGAGAAGGGCTGAATTTTGTGAATTCTTACAATTGGCAGGACTTAAAGCCTGGAATTTTAAAAATCAGGAATGTTGGTTCTGGGAGAACCCAGAGAGCATTAGGAAGTGGAGTCCCTGCCCCTTAAAAGACTACAGGACAAACAGCCAGCAGAGATACGGCATGGAAGCAGCAGTTTGAAAATGCTGGGGGCAAATGGGAGGGAGAGTTCTTTACTCATCTCAGAGCATGTCCTGGAGAGGCAGAGACCACAGAGAGACCCCTCTAGGAATGAAGGAACTTCCACCCCTCAGCATAAACACATGACCACATGCCCAGGAACGAGCACAGCTCTGAAACTTGCTATCTAACTTGCTTACACCAAACCCTTTCACTCCTGTACTGGGGCAGATTTACCCTTTCCAGTCACGCTTGCCTCAGTCATGGTGCTGCAAGTCTCCTTCCCCAGAATACAAGTGCAAACCCCATCAACACCTTATCTCCCAATCCACATGATCTGTGGGGCTGAAGTTCCAGTGGTGGTGGCAGGTCTCATTTTGCAAGCTGACAGTTGCGCACCTTGTTAAAACATGCCCCCACCCAACTGAGGAGCAAACACTGACCACAACAGGCAAAGAGAGCCTCTGCAGACAACTGGACTGAAGGAAAAAGAGGCCAGGACTCAATAGCAGGGCATACACAGCACACACAGAAGATACTCCCTGCAGCACCAGGTACTTGGGAATGGGATACTACACTGCAGGGCTCTATAGGACCTCTTCTTCATAAGGCCAATATCATAAAGAGCAACAAAAGTAGCTGACTTTCTTAACACAGAAACAGAGAGTAGACAAAATGAGGAAACCGAGGAATATGTCACAAAAGAAAGAAAGGGACCAAACCATAGCAAGAGAGCTAAGTGAGGGGCGCCTGGGTGGCTCAGTGGTTTAAAGCCTCCGCCTTCAGCTCGGGTCATGGTCTCAGGGTCCTGGGATTGAGCCCCGCATCGGGCTCTCTGCTCGGTGGCGAGCCTGCTTCCTTCTCTCTCCCTCTCTGCCTGCCTCTCTGCCTACTTGTGATTTCTTGTCTGTCAAATAAATAAATAAAATCTTTAAAAAAAAAGAGAGCTAAGTGAAACAGATATAAGTGGTATGCCTGATAGAGAATTTAAAGTAATGATCATAAAGGTACTCACTGACCTTGAGAAAAGAGTAGAGGACATCAGGGAGACCTTTAACAAAGACATAAAAATGAACCAATCAGAGGTGAAGCAAACAATAATGGAAATCAAAAATAAACTTGATGTTGTCAAATGCTTTTTCGGCATCCATTGAGAGGACCATGTGGTTCTTCTCTCTTCTCTTATTGATTTGTTCTATCACATTGATTGATTTGTGAATGTTGAACCATCCTTGTAACCCAGGGATGAACCCCACCTGGTCATGGTGGATAATCTTTTTAACGTGCTGTTGGATCCTGTTTGCTAGGATCTTGTTGAGAATCTTAGCATCCATATTCATCAGTGATATTGGTCTGAAATTCTCCTTTTTGGTGTGGTCTTTGCCTGGTTTGGGGATCAGGGTAATGCTGGCTTCATAAAAAGTGTCTGGAAGTTTTCCTTCTGCTTCAATTTTTTTGAAACAGCTTCAGGAGAATAGGTGTTATTTCTTCTTTGAAAGTTTGGTAGAATTCCCCAGGGAATCCATCAGGTCCTGGGCTCTTGTTTTTTTGGGAGGTTTTTGATCACTGCTTCAATCTCGTTACTTGATATCCGTCTATTGAGGTTGTCAATTTTTTCCTGGTTCAATTTTGGGAGTTTATAGTTTTCCAGGAATGCATCCATTTCATCTAGGTTACTTAACTTACTCGCATATAACTGTTGATAATAACTTCTGATGATTGTTTCTACTTCCTTGGTGTTAGTTGTGATCTCTCCCTTTTCATTCATAATTTTATTAATTTGAGCTTTCTCTCTTTTCTTTTGGATTAGTGTGGCCAATGGTTTATCCATCTTATTGATTCTTTCAAAAAACCAGCTTCTAGTTTCATTGATATGTTCTACTGTATCTCTAGTTTCTACCTCATTCATCTCTGCTCTAATCTTGATTATTTCCCTTCTTATGTGTGGAGTTGGTTTGATTTGTTGTTGATTCTCCTGTTCTTTAAGGTGTAGAGACGGCTGTTGTATTCTGGATTTCTCAATTTTTTTGAGGGAGGCTTGGATGGCTATGTATTTCCCCCTTAGGACTGCTTTTGCTGTATCCCATAGGTTTTGGACCGAAGTGTCTTCATTCTCATTGGTTTCCATGAATTGTTTAAGTTCTTCTTTGATCTCCTGGTTGATCCAAGCATTCTTTTTTTTTTCCCCATTTTTAATTTTAATTTTTTTTTTATAAACAAATTTTTATCCCCAGGGTACATGTCTGTGAATCGCCAGGTTTACACACTTCACAGCACTAACCATAGCACATACCCTCCCCAATGTCCATTACCCTACCCACCTTTCCCGACCCCCTCCCCCCAGCAACCCTCAGTTTGTTTTGTGAGATTAAGAGTCACTTATGGTGTGTCTTCCTCCCAATCCCATCTTCTTTCTTTTCTTCTTTTTCTGCCCCCCTAGTCCCCCATGTTGCATCTCCACTTCCTCATATCAGGGGTATCATATGATAGTTGTCTTTCTCTGACTGACTTATTTCACTAAGCATGATACCCTCTAGTTCCATCCACGTCATTGCGAATGGCAAGATTTCATTTCTTTTGATGGCTGCATAGTATTCCATCGTGTATATAT
>PISX010015259.1:0-42822 GCA_004024625.1 Mellivora capensis | reverse complement strand
GCCATGGTCCTGTACGTACAGCTGTAACTTGCTTTGTCGTCGGTCCTGAAAATCCCGTCCCAGCCCGTGCATGCACTACCAGAGATTTGCACGTCGAGGGTCAGGTGGGGGATTCCGGCCTTCTGTTCCCTGCGCACGGTGGGGCTGGGAACATCATCTCTGCGCGTGTCTGTTCGTGCGCATGCGCGAACTCTCGAGCATGTGTCCCGCAGAGGCGTAGCCGGACCGTCCGTCTTCTAGATCGTTCCAGACTGTTTTCCAAAGCGGGTGTGTCCTCTTGTCCTCCACTAGCAGTGAGTAAGAGCGCCTGTAAACTTTTAAATTTTGGGGGGGGCACCCAGTGTATAAACAAGCGTGTAATATAGATAAATCATGGTCTCGTGAGGGTTTTCGTGAGCCTTTCTCTGATGACTAATGGCGATGAGCATGTTTTCGTGTTTTTGGAGCATATGTGTGCTGTTTCTTGTGAACTAATAGTAGTAGTGGTGATAATCATTAAAATCCCACCTCTTGTTTACAACTTACTGTGCGTGAGGAACGGTTTTAAGCCACGCACAGCGTTGAATCCCCAAAACAACCTGATGAGGTATGTACTTCTGTTACCCTTTTTTTTTCTATTCATGTATGTTGCCCATTTTCCTATCAGATTATTTGTCTCTTTCTTCCTGAGTTCTTTACATGCTCTGGTTTTTTCGCTCGTTTTCTTGGACACTGCTCTTGCTGGGGAAGAGGAGAGTGCCCAGGGGAGGTGGAAGCCCAGGTCCCCCCACTGTGCCTCTGTTGACGTCTGAGGGGGTCTCCGTGGGACTGCTGGGGGGCGGGTGGGAATTCTGGCAGCCCCTTGGTCTCTAGGGATACCCCAGGTGGTGCTTCATTACTGGTCGGTCAGGGTGAAAGTCCCAGCTCCCTACTTCACCTTTCCTGAAACCATCCCAGCAGAGGTATTAGGGTGCCCCCTTCCTTGTACCTGGCCTCATGTACACATCCTTGATGGCAGGGGCGAGAGAGGAGTCTCGGTGTCCTCTGCGGTGTTTGGCTGGAGTAGAGAAGCGATTGTCTCGCCATGCCGGGGTGCCCGTTTCCAGGTCCTTTGGCTAGAGAGAGTCAGCTTTGGTTGGGGTGGTGGTTCTGTCGGTGCCCATTGGCATTTTCAGGTTGTTGGGTTCTCCAACTCCAGGTCCGGGGTGGATGAGGCAAAAAGAAAACCCAGGGATTCAGCTCTGTGTTGTTCATTCCTTGGGTCTCGAGGTACCAAGGTGGTGTCTGCCTTCTGGACGCCAGAAATGTGTTCTTATGTTTCATATAGACTTGTTTTTTGTATAATGCCTAGGGTTTTTCATCATGTTTAGTGGAAGAAATAGGAAAAAGTATGTCTCCCCATCTTCTGAGAAAGCAAAACCCTTGATGACTTGTAAGAGTTCTTTATGTCTTGTGAGTACTAATCCTGACTCAAGGAGTAGTGTTACACCTACTGAAAATACTATTTTTCAGTTTGTGGCTTGTAAAAGGATTTCTTTTTTTCTTCTTCTTTTTTTTTTAAGATTTTATTTATTTATTTGATAGAGAGAGAGACAGCAAGAGAAGGAACATAAGCAGAGGAAGTGGGAAAGGGAGAAGCAGGCTTCCCGCTGAGCAGGGAGCATGATGTGAGGCTTGATCCCAGGACCCTAGGATCATGACCTGACCTGAAGGAAGGCAGATGCTTAACCAACTGAGCCACCCAGGTGCCCCTAAAAGAATTTCTTGGTAGTGCTTTTGACATCCGTTTCATTGGATGTTCTTGATTTTGATGGAGTTGCACTTATCAGTCTTTCCTTTGTCTTTTTAGAGGTAGTGGTTTTTATTTCTTATTGAAGAAATAATTCCTTATCCAAAACATAGAAAGATAGGGGTGCCTGGGTGTCCCAGGCAGTTAAGCGTCTGACTCTTGGTTTTGGCTCAGGTTACCATCTCCGGGAAGTGAGATGGGTGTGGAGCCTGCTGAAGATTCTCTCTCTCCCTCTTCCCCTACCCCTCCTCCTGCACTGGTGTGAGCATGCTGTCTCTCTCTCTCTTAAAAACAAAAAACAAAAAAACCCAAAATGTAGAAAGAAATCTCTTCTAAAAATTTTAATGCTTTTGCTTCCCATGTTTGGTTCTTATCCCCACCTGGAACTGATTTTGGGTTATGTTATGGGGCAGAGGTCCAATTTCATATTTTCAGAAGTCTCACTGGAGTGTAAATTGACATACAATAAAGAAGACATATTTAAAGTGTACAATTTAATAGATGTTGACATATGTATGTATACACTTGTGAAACCACAATAAGGAAAACGAACATATCCATCACTCCTAAAAGTTTCCTCCTGCCCCTTTGTAACCTTTCCTCCTTGAATCTCCCCACCTTCCCTCCAGCCCCAGGCTACCACTGATTGGCTTTTGTTACTCTAAATTAGTATGGACATCTAGGGTTTCTGTATAACTGTAATTATACAGTTCATGCTATTTTTGTTTGGCCTGGTGTCTTTCATTCAGCATAATTATTTTGAGATTCATCCCCATTGTAGCGTGTATCAAGAGTTCATTCTTTTTTGTTGCTGAATACTATTCCATTGTGTGTCTGTAATGCAGTTCACTTATCCATTCACTTGTTGGACATTTGGGTTGTTTCCATTTTGAGACTGTGATAAATAAAGCTGCTATAAACACATATATATAAGGCTTTGCGTGGAATATGATTGCATTTCTTTTAGGTATAAATACCTTGGAGTGGAATGGTTGGTCATATAATGGATGTATGATTAACTTTTGGGGGGAAATTGCCAAACTGTTTTCCCTAAATTTTCTATTTCTACCAACAGTGTATGAAAGTTCTATTTGTTCTACATCCTTAATAACACTTGGTACGGTCAGCTTTTTTCACTTTATCCATTCTAACAGGTATAGTGGCATCCCATTATGATTTTAGTTTGCATTTCCCTAATGACTAATGATATTGATCATATTTTTATGTGCTTCATGTATAATTTTTGCCTAAATCCACATTTAGGATTGTGTAAAGTGTGTGCCAAAAAAAGTGTATGCTAATATTGTTCATAGTTCCGAATGTGTTCTGGTTTCTTTTTGTTTTGCTTGAAGTTAATATTTGCTTGGAATTTGTATTTGCTTCATTTGTTTATGTGTATGTCTATTGATAATTCTTCTCACATTGTCATCCTATGACATTATCTTTTTGTCTTACTTTTTGGGTCTCATGTCTTTCTCTTTCTTCATCGTTTTGTGGAGTCTACCGTCTAGGAGTTTCACCAGGTTAAATGGTAGTACAGTGGTGGAGAGCATGATTGTGGACATTGTTCATACACCTTGCTCTTCAGTAACACTGTTCCAATACAGACTGGTTGCCATTTATACTTGGTAAATGTCATTATCCCAGGATGTTTCCTCTTTAATTTGGAGAGTCTCATATTTTTTCCTGTCTTACATTTCCTATTTTCTGGATCCTATGTCTCTTTCTTTCTTAGTTTGCTCTCTTATTTTTGTGGAGAACAATCTTCAGTAAGATTTTTTTTTAAAATGTAAGATTTTTTGACAACTCTTATGTCTAAAAATATTATTATTTTACTTGGGTGTTTCATTGGTAATTTGAATGGGTATAGAATTCTACATTAGAAAGCATATTCTTTCAGAACTGTGAATGAATTACTCCACTGTCTTCTTCTTCCAAAGTTTTGTGGTCTTCTCTTTGTCTCCAGTGTTTGAAATGGACCTATTATGCTGGGTACTCAGTGCACCCTTTCAGTTTGGAAATGTATGTCCTTTAGTTTGGGAAATTTCCTTGAATTATTATTTTTTTA
The DNA here is from genome assembly GCA_004024625.1 of Mellivora capensis. NCBI lineage: Eukaryota > Metazoa > Chordata > Mammalia > Carnivora > Mustelidae > Mellivora > Mellivora capensis. Next base: position 38,986 of record PISX010015259.1, on the reverse strand, counting down.
ATTAAAGATTTTATTTATTTACTTGAGAGAAAGCGAGAGAGTATGAGCAGGAGGACTGGGAGAAGGAGAAGCAGACACCCTGCTGAGTAGGAAGCCGGATGTGGGGCTCAATCCCAGGACTCTGCGATCATGACCCAAGCCGAAGGCAAATGCTTAACCAGCTGAGCTGCCCAGGCATCACTTCCTTGAATTATTTTAGAGGATGACTTTCTCTTCTTTTTTCCTCTGTTTTTTTTTTTTTTTTTTTTTTTTTTCCTTCCTGACACATTTGGCTGTTGGGTTATCTTTTAATTTTCTTGTCTTCACTGTTCTATTTTCAAACTCTTAATTTTTGCTTTACTTTCTGAGATTTAGCTTAACTCTGTCTTCTAACTCTTTTAAGGAGTTTTTGATTCTGCTATTGTGCTTTTAATTTTAATTTTTTAAAAATTTCTATTATTTAGAGAGGGAGAGAGGAAGGGGGAGGGACAGAGAGTCCTAAGCAGGCTCCATGCCCAGTATGGAGCCTGACTTAGGGCTCAAGTCTCACAAACCCTGAGATCATGACCTGAGCCGAAATCAAGAGTCTGACCGTTAGCCAGCTGAGATACCCAGGTGCCCCTTGTGGTTTTAATTTTAAAAAGCTCTTCTTTAAAATAACTTTTAAAAAGAAAAGATTTTTAACTTATCAGGTAGGAACTTATCAGGAAATGTAATCTCTGGAACTTAGAAAAATATGTCTCAGTAGAACAGGGACTCTTTCAGGGTCATGTGTGGCCTTGAAAAATCAGATCTCAGGCTCCAGTGTTTCAGAGAAAACCATAGTCACCATGTTCTCTATATCAGGATTCAGCAGGAGAAATTTTTTAAGAACTTAGTGTCAGGAAAAATCTTGTCTTCCCAGAGGGATTAGCCAACTTCTTCTGCTTTATGGCAGGAGCTTTATAGAATGTCTGATTTCCCTTTTTGCCCAAGCTGCCAGGAAGCACTGGTCAGACTGATGCCAAATCATATCCGCTTTTTAGCCCTTAGGACTGAAAAGGAGGACTTTTTCCTCTTCCTCAGTTATGACTTTTAGTTTGTATCTAATGGATTTCTACTCTACCTCTATATCTCTTTTATGGAAAGAGGCAAGGTATGAGTAAATTAAAGTTATAAACATTTTACATTTACCTTTACTTCGCTTTTGTTCTTAGAATATCCAAAGGGAAGGCATAATCTGAAATATTTATGCAGATTGATCTGGGTACAACTGAAGCTTCATACTCAAGGTGTGAGTCAGCAGATACAACTTCCAGAAGATCATGAGGGCATTTCTCTTTTTGCTACCCCCTTGCGGAGAGCTGTGGCCTGACTCTGCTGAACTGGGGTTCTTTGCACACCTCCTTTGCCTTTACTGTAGCTCAGCGATGTGGAGTGAATTGTCCATAATTCACAACTGTTTCACCCTGCTTAGGAGTAAGAACTAGACTTGGACATACTAAGGCATTCTTTCAGAGAGTTCAGAATAGACTAACAGACTTCGTGTTCACAGCAGGTGAAAGGGATAGACATTTACAGCCTGGAATTATAGAAGGCAGGACTGGTACCCCTGGACAGGCTCATTCTGTGATTTCGGACTTCTGCCCTGTTCTGTCTTTTGAGTCACAGCTATTGACTAGTTCCTCTGAGTGAAGGTGTGAAACGAAGTGCTTGGGAGCATGGGCTTTGGAGCTAGCTCCTTCACTGTTCACTATGTACTTACTGTGTGGCCTTCAGCAAAGTTCCTTAAGCTCTCTGTGGCTCTCTTTTTTCATCTGTAAAGTGGGAAAAGTTATGGTATCTATCTCCCATATCTGTTACAAGGACAAAAAAATGAAATGTGGGGAAAGTACTTAGAACATATAGCAAACATTCCTAAATGTTAACCATTAGTGTGACTACTGATTTTTATTTTTTTATTAATCTTTTTTTAGAGGGAAAGAGCATGGGTGTGTGCGCTCATGCACATGCACCCACTGGGGGTGGGGAGGGGCAGAGAGAGAGAGGGAGAGAGAGAATCTTAAGCACGCTCCACTCCCAGTGCAGAGCCCAATGTGGGGCTTGATCTCATGATCCTGAGATATGATCTGAGCTGAAATCCAGAGTTGGACACTTAACCACCTGAGCCACCCAGGCACTCCATGACTACTAGTTTTTAATTTATTGCTACCAGGGGCTACACTGAACAGAGACATGCCATTGGAGCCTCCCAATTGTCACATTCCAGGGACTTTCCCCCCATTTTGTACTTAATTTGTCCCATGGACGTCTCTAGCTGAGACCCCACTACTTTCTTGTTGCAGCTTGACAGTATCTTGGCCCCTGTGCTGTCTCTCCTTCTCTTCCCATTCTGGCCAACTTATCTACCTTTGTGGTTTCAGATTCCTTCACAATCTGATGGTTACAAATACAATTACAATACGAAATGGAAGGAGGTCCACCCTCCTTCCCCATCTCAGAGTGGCAGCTAGCATCCATTCTTAGGATTCAGGCTGCTAAGTTAAAATTTTTCATTCATTCATCCATTTCCTCATTCATTCATTCATTCATTCATCCCAGTAGTGCCTCAGATGCTGTCCTCTCTGAGTTCCACGATTGGCCTGCAAGCGTGGGGCTATATCAGAGCATTTTTCCTGTCCTTGGCTTGGGCTGCTTACGGTTCTCCCCAGGGGCTGAGTATTTAACTTACTTAAATCCCAAATTCCTGCTCCCCTGAATTCCTTGCCAGGCCTACCCCAGGTTGTTCCATGGGATGTCTGACCTCTCCAGCTACACTGAGGACCCTGCCGACCATAGATGGGCCCAAGGAGCCTGTGGTCCAAGGAACACAGTTTTGTGCCTGGGGACAGGTTGGTGAGCGGTCACCGTCCCATGGAAGACTGAGTGCCAGGGTCCTGGGCAAGTCACAGTTCAGAGCTGGCAGGACCAGGAGGAGGACACCAGGCACATCTCTGGCAGCCGTGGTTCTTTGAAGATCCAAGATGGCACCATGATTGGTGTCAAAGTCACACTATCCCCCCCGACATCTGATGCCACCCGTCTGTGTCCCCTGACTTATTGGGACAAAAAGAGACAAATGTTTATGTGCAGGGAAGAGAGAAAGTTCCTTTTTCCTTGTGATCATGGGGGCACAGGTTCCCCAGGACGTGACTCAGGTAGCACCCAGGCTGAGGAGCAGGAAGAATCCCGAATACCAGACGGGGTGGTAGACAGGAAACTATTGGGTGGTGTTAGGAACACACAGGGGAGTGGCACTCTCTTGTTTGGCATGTCAGTGGGAAGCGTGTCACTGTGTTTGATGCCCGTGCCCTTCACTCTGCACCATTGAGGCAGAGGTGGCCTCAGCAGAGCCCCCTGAGTCTAACCCCTTGCCCCCATGGGAATGGTGACCCACCATGTTCATCTGCTCAGGCTGCCATGAGAGAATGCCACAGGCTGGGGATCTCCCTCATTGCCGGAGGCTGCAAGTCCAAGATCAAGGTGTCAGCAGGGTTGGTCCCTGGGGAAGACTCTCTGCTGGGGTTGCAGACCTTCACCTTCTCATTGTCCTCTTGTGGACTGTGCCTGTGGACAGAGAGGGTGAGAGAGAGCGCTCTGGTGTCTCTTCCTCTTCTTAGGTCAGAGCTCTGCTGCATTAGGACCTCAACCTCACGATCTCCTTTAGTCTCATTTGGCCCCTTCAAGGTTCTGTCTTCTGAATGCAGTCACATCTTGAGCTAGGGCTTCAACAGCTACCACCCTGGTGGCCTGTGGCGTTCATGGCCTGTGACCCGAACCTGTTGAGCCAGCCCCCTGCTGACTGCCTTGCCTCTTAAAGGAGGCGTGGCCTGATGTCTGGCTTGGTCCACCCTCCCGTAAATGTCTGCTGAGTCAGAATGGAGTAATGTGTTCTTTTGGGTGAACAAAGGCTGATTTCATGTGAAGAATGTTTTAAGATTTTCACAACCTCCTCTTGATATAATTGAGACCCCCTCGGGTACTGCAAAACCAGACCCGATCCACACGCGTTTCTACCTCTCCCCCTGCCCTGCTGTAGTTTCTGCAATAGTGGAACTGGAAACAGACCAGGTTTTGCCACAACAAACCCCTTTGTATGCACACGCAGGAGAGAGGGGCTTACATTGCAATTTCTTAAGTAGTGGTGGTGGCGTCCCCATGGGTGTCTCATACTGGGCCTTGGGAAGGAAATAGGCATGAGATTGGCAGTGACCTGTGGCCTGGCAGGCAGGCTTTGACCTTAGCTGGGGGATTTGGTTTCTCCTGGCAAAGACCCTGCCAAGTGCTTGAGGGGTGCTCAGCCTACAGGCCCAAGGAAGGCGTGTCCCCCGAGTTGACTGCTCTGCTTTGGAAAGGCATGGGGTCCTTCTCCTGCAGTCCGCATGGCCGCAGAGGTCCCATCTGCCAGCCACCTCGCCCCCCCCCACCCCCCCACGTCTGGATGGGCCAACAGAGAAAGTGCTTCCTTTGACCTCACTCTCTGGGACCCTCGATGTTCTGGCTTGGCCACAGGGCCCAAGGGCTGGTCTCCAGAAGCTGTTCCATCTTAACACAGGTGCGAGGGGTGTGGGCAGGAGGGGCGGTGTTGTAGGCCTCAGACTTTGCGAGAGGTGCTGAATGACCCTACGTGGACAGAGTTCGCTTCTGGTGGTGGAGGATCTGCTGCTCGCCTATGGCTGCCTTGACAAGGTCTGAGTTTGCAGGCTTCGGAGAGTCCTGAATCTACTACTGAGCTCTTCCAGGAAAAGTTGCCAGGCCTGGTGAGCCCTGGGCCTGCTGCTGGGAGTAGTGGGTTCCAACAGGGCCATGTCCATAGATCTATAGGGAGGGATTCTGACATGGATGGTATTTCTAGAGCTCTTGCACTCCGGGGTCCATGGAACATCAAGCTAAGGGGCCCCTGGAGATTCCTGCCCATCACGGTGAGGATTGGAGCACTCATTCAGCCCAGAGCCAGAAAATGGGGTTCCCCAGCCGGACAGAGGCCCCCACCCTCAAGGCACTTTCAGGGTGCGAGACCTACAGTAAAAGGTTGATCTGCTGGGTAACACTTATGGGGCACTTACTGGATGCTGGGCCCTGCCGCAAGCGCTTTGCATGAATCACGTCGTGTAATCTTTGGATAACCCCGTGAGGTTGTCACCACTATTCCTGTCCCTTTGTGATGAGGAGCCTGAGCTACCGGGAAGCTTAGTTACCGACCCAAGGTCACAGGAGGGTAAATGGTTAGAGCTGGCCCTCTGTTGCAGAGAGCCTGGTCCCAGCGTTTGTGCTCTTGACGCCTCTCAGGGGTGAGTTGGGACCCCCAAGGGGATGGGTGGGTGACGCTGGCCAGGGGCCAGGAGTTGACACACGAGTTGGGGTGGGGGATCCTGCAGATGGAGAAAGCCAGTTCAGGCGAGGGCACATGTGTGCAGAGGTGGGGAGGCGTTAAAAGACCTGGCCCATCGGGAGCCTGGCTGTGATCGAGTCTGCACGTGAGCCCCGGGTAGCCAGTGCGTGGAAAGGGACGTGATAAACGTGGCCCCCAGTTCAGCTTTCGTGATGTTACAAATTATTTTTCTTCCTATTGTGGTAAAGTGCACATAGTATCGAAGTTACCATTTCAGCCATTTCAAAGCGTAGGATTCAGTGGCATTGAGTGCAGTCACGCTATTGCACGAGCCTCACGTCTGTTCTGGGTTTTTGGTTTTTTTTTTTCTTCAAGATTTTATTTTTAAGTAATCTCCACACCCAGCATGGGGCTCAGACTTACAACCCTGAGAACAAAAGCGGAGATCAGCCGGGTGCCCCGTCCCTTCTGTTTACTTGCAGAACATTTTTATCACCCCAAAGGGACCCCCATACCCAAAATTACTCTTTCAGGTGTGAGCTTTCAATACACATTTTTTTTTAATTGGGGGAAAAACACACACAACAAGCACTTGCTCCAACCCCCAGCCCGTGGCAACCACTCTTGCTTTTTTCCGTATAAATGTGCCTATCCCTGATGTCAGTGGGATCATCCAGTACGTGGACTCTGTGGCTGGCTTCTGTCACTTCGTGTTAGGTCAGCAAGGTTCATGCGCGCTGTAGCCTATGGCAAAACCTCATTGTTTTCTGTGGCCGAATAACCAGTGTTGTTGTTGTTGTTGTTGTTTTTCAATCAGAATACCTTTCAGGGGACCAGCATTTGGTGGAGTCCACAGCCCACACCCCAGCTATGCCCTGGTCGCCATCCCTCGTGGTCCTGCTCCCAGCTCAAGCCACACGCTGGTGATTCCTGCCTGAGTTTCAGTTTCTGTCACTGGTTTCGAGAGAGGCACTTGGGCCCGATTTTGAAGATCCCCTGAATGTGGTTCTGAGGGTTTAGTCTCTGTCTGCAGGCAGTGGGTGGCATCCCAGTGTGTACAGCCCCCTCGTCTGTGGGAAGCCATGTCTGTGTGTGCTGGGGGACCCTGCCACCAGCCCAGGCTACTCCAGGTCGGAGCCCAGGCTCCTTCTCAGGTGATTCGTAATGTGACCACGCAGAAAAGAGTCTCTCTTCCTGGGGCTTGGACCAGCTTGAACTATGTGATTGGGAGAGAGGCTGGAGAAGCAGGGAGAAGAAAGCCATGAGGATGGGGGACAGGTCCTTGAGTTCTGGGAAATGTCACTTTGTCTTACAGAAATAATCCCTTTCCCCCTCTGTCTCTCTGTCTCTGTCTCTCTGTCTGCTTAAGCTTGCAGGCTCAATGGGGTGGTGAAGCACAGGGAGGGAACAATTTGTTATAAACAGTTAACTTTTCCAAAAAGGATTAAAAGTGATGACTCTTTGGGACGCCTGGGTGGCTCGGTCGGTTAAGCATCTGCCTTCAGCTCAGGTCATGATCTTGGGGTCCTGGGATCAAGTTTGGCATTGGGCTCCTTGCTTGGTAGGGGGCCTGCTTCTCTCTCCCTTTGCCTGGTGCTCTGCCTACTTGTGCGTTCTCTCTGTCAAATAAATAAAATCTTTAAAAGTGGTGATTTTTTTCAAAGTCAAGCTCATGGAGGTATAATTTACATATAGTAAAAATTACCCTTTTAGGTGTGAGCTTTCAATACACATTTTTTTTTTAATTGGGGGAAAAACACACACAACAAAAAATTGGCTGTTCTAACCATTTTTAAGTGTAAGTTTGGTGGCACCATGTACACTCCCAGCACTGTGCCAGCATCCCCACTGTCCCCCACCAGACCCGCATCTTCCCCAGCTGCAGCTCTGTGCTCGCGGCAAGAGAATTCTCCACTTTCCCCTCCCCCAGCTGCTGGTAACTCCTGCTCTACTTTCTGCCTCTATGAGTTTGCCTTTTAGATCCCTCGATAAGTGGAATCATGCAATATTGCCTTCTATGATGGGCTTATTTCGCTTAGCATCATGTTTTCATATGTGTTGGGGCGTATGTCAGAAGTTCCTTTTTGAGGCTGAGTAATGTTCCATCGCACATCTGTACCGCCTTTTGTGTCTGTTGTTGAAGAACGTGTTGAACATGTTGATCAGGCCCACCTTGAGGCTCTTGTGACAATTGCTGCAATGAACGTGGGTGTGCAGACATCTGCTTGAGTCCCTGCTTTCCCTTCTTTGGGGTGTATATCTAATTTATCTAGGTATAGAACTGCTGGATTCTCTGGTCATTTCATGACCAATGTTTTGAGGAACCACCAGAACGTTTTCCAGAGCGGCTAGACCATTATATGGTCCCACCAGCAATGCACAAAGGGTTCCAAATTCTCTGCATGCTCACTAACACTTGTTGTTATGTCCAGTATTTTGAGAATGGCCATCCCAGTGGGTATGAAGTAGTATCTCACTTCAGGTAGCTCTCTGAGTTTGACAAGGGTGTATAGTCATAACCCATAAGATGGTGATCTGGGGGGAGAAAATGGACATACCCAGATCCATGAAAGACTTTTGGAAAGCTCCTTCTTGGACAGTGAGGAAGTTTCAGGAGAGGAGATGGAGCAGGAGGTGGCTGGATCTGCCTAGACTCGTGATGAAAAATGCAGCTGGGTAGTGGTTCAGGGAGTAGACTGACCCACTAGAGCCCAAAGTCGTGAGAATCTGCTTCCTGGACATCCCCCTGGATGACTAGACAGGGGAGCAGGTGACAGAAATGAGGGGTCAGAGATATGGCTGCACTTGGCTGATGGGCGACTGTTCTCTGCTTGGATGCACCCCTCCCCACGCTCACCACCTCCCAGTCTCCTCTCTTGGTATCATGAACAGTTCATGTCATTTTTTCCCGGCTTCTCATTTGGTCTGTGAAAGAGCCCTGCTTCCCGTGCTGACTGATTTACAATGATCTCTGGTGGGAAATCCAGCCAGGAGGCCCGTGGAGAGCTGGACATATTTCCACCACTGTTGGCTGGTGGCTCGTGTGTTTGGGGACCTTGAAGAAGTCTGGGGAAGTGCTGGGACATAATTTCTTCACTCCAGAGCCCAGCAGTGGCAGAGACTGCTGTGGTCCACCAACTGCTCTCATAGAACTGTGGATCTCCTGCCCAGTGCCTCATTCAGTCACGTCCGTTAAGAGTCATGGGCACAGGGATGCCTGGGTGGCTAGTTGGTTAAGGCCTCTGCCTTCGGCTCAGGTCATGATCCCGGGGTCCTGGGATCGAGCCCCGCATCGGGCTCTCTGCTCAGTGGGGAGCCTGCTTCCCTTCCTCTCTCTCTGCCTGCCTCTCTGCCTGCTTGTGATCTCTGTCTGTCAAATAAATAAATAAAATCTTAAAAAAAAAAAAAAAAGAGTCATGGGCACAGGGATGCCTGGGTGGCTCAGTCGGTTAAGTGGCTGCCTTTGGCTCAGGTCATGATCCCAGTGTCCTGGGATTGAGTCCCACAGTGGGCTCCTTGCTCGGCAGGGAGCCTGCTTCTCCCTCTGCCTCTACCTGCTACTCTGTCTGCCTGTGCTCGCTCCCTCTCTCTCTCTGGCAAATAAATAAATAAAATCTTAAAAAAAAAAAGAGTCATTGGCTGCACTTCTGACCCTGCACGCCATTTTGTCTAAATCAGTTGAGTTGGAGGCTGATGACGTCAAAGTGGTTCAAGATCTCCATGACGGAAGACATTGCATTTGAGAACAAATGTTGCAAATAACTTGAGAGGTAGAGGTGAGGAGAGGGAAGAAAATGCTGGATTTGGCCTGGAATTATCCATCAAAATCATCATATGTGGCAAGTGAAAGGAGTCTATCACCTGAATGTAGAGATTCCAGGTATGGGGTCAGGGATTATGTTGTGATCTGTGCAAGCATTCAGGATGGTGATGGGAAGATACAACAAGTCTGAGCCAGAGAGGTATTGTTTAATGAGAGGGTTTTCCTACAAATCTTGGGATGGACGTGTGGTCCGCCCTCAAATTTTTTAAAAGATTTTTAAAATTTATTTGACAGCAAGAGATGGAGAGAAGGAATACAAGCAGGGGGTGTGTGAGAGGGAGAAGCAGGCTCCCTGCTAAGCAGGGAGCCCAATGCGGGACTCGATCCCAGAACCCCAGGATCATGACCTGAGCTGAAGGCAGACGCTTAACGACTGAGCCACCCAGGTGCCCCTCAGTTCTGATTTAATATAAATTGAGAGGGCTGAGGAACTGGATCACCCCAAGCCCTGCCAAATGACAGCTCGTTGTCAGGTTTGTGCCCTCTCAGGAAGGAATGGGAATAATCATTAATAGGGCTCACTCTTTGCCACATACCTGGCATTATTTCAGATACTTCTCGTAATAGCCCCTCAAAATAAGGTTTTCATATCCTCACTTTACAGTTTCAGGGAGGTTAAGTAGCCTACCCAGGGTCTCACAGCTTGAAGTGTCAGTTTGTTCTTAAGCCCTACCCACCACCACGAGCCAGATACCCACGAGGAGCCCCTTTTGCACACAGCTGATGGAACAGGGACGTTAAAGTGTATGACCCAATATATAATAGGGTACTATTCAGCCGTGAGAAAGAAGGAAGGCGTTCTGCCATTCGTGATAGGGCAGATGGAACTAAAGGGTGTTTTGCTAGGTGAGACAAGTCAGACAGAGAAAGTCAATGCTGTATGATCTCATGGATACGGAATCTAGAAAAGTCAAATTGGTAACAAAACAAAGAAAACAGAAAGTAGAGTGGTGGTTTGCCAGGGCTGATGGCTAGGGGAATCGGACAGATATTTCAGGATGCAGACTTGAAACCAGTTGATGAATAAGTCCGGAAGACCTAATGCACAGTATCGTGATCATAGACAGTAATGGTGTGTCATAAACTTCAAAGTTGCTAAGAGACCCGATCTTAATTATGCTCGCACAAAAAAGAAACGATAAGTATATGAGGTTGATGGAGATGTTCGCTAACACTAGTAATCATACTGCGGTATACAGATGAATCAAATCAAAGTGTTGTATACCTTAAACTTATACAGTGTTGCATGCCAGTTATATCTCAATTAAAAACAAACATTGTGACCTAGAGCAGAGGTGATTTTCAGTGTGACTATTTTCTGTCTAATGAGTCTTGGGATGCAAGGTTTTCAGTGGCTTTTGGTACCCTCTTTCAAGTTTGATTGGAATCGGGGTGGGTAGTTATCATGAAAGAGCTAGAGGAAAGGTGGACTAGTGTAATTGGGGCATTTCTTCCTCTCCCATCATGGGTGCATCCCACCAGCCCTCTCAGGAGGGATGTGAGATTCTGCAGGAGCTGGGTCCTGGAATCCCCAGAGTCATTCCCAGGGCAAGTATCACACTGGAGACCTTCCATGGGGCCTACATAGGTCCCTTGGCTTTCCCGGGGAAGATCCACACTATACCCAAGTTCCTCTAGAAGCTTCTGGAAAATAAGACAAGGACTGCCTTGTGCTGGAGACCAGGTGTAAATAAATTGAGAATCTGATGTGGCCCCGCCCCTGGATCCTCTGGCTTCCAAGAGCGTCACCTGCAGAGCCGCCTGTGAGGGGTGGTGCTAGGGGAGAGACCTGTTATGGGTAGGTGGATTCTAGAACTTGTAAACCCTGGGCTTACTGGTAGAAAATGGATTCAAATGGAAAGATCCGGTGCAGCATGTCTAATTGACCTTGTGTGGCATTAATGTGGCTGATAGTGGAGAACAGACCAGGAGGTTTTTTAACTTGACCGCATCCTGTCTGATCCCCCAGTTCTCTGCCCATGGCATGACACAGTATCCTGATGGTACCCTTCTTATAGTCCACAGCAAGATATGTTAGGTTTGTGTGAATCTTTACATTCCCAAGGGTACCTTCCAACCAGTCCTACTCACCTTGGCCCTTTTTTTAAAAATAGGAAACCCGTCTGTCTTGGCATGTATGAAGCAGCCCCTGGGTTCCCGATGGCTGCCTAGCTTCTGATTCTCCTTTCATCCCGTCTCCCCAATGCCCTTCATCCCCGTGACCTGGAGTTATCTCCCCTTTGACAAAATTGGCCTCTCCCTGAAATAGCCTCTTTGCATTTGCCAATTACTCATTTTCTTTTAAGCCCCCCCCCACCCCGTTTCCTCATCTTGTTCAGCTTCTTCGATGTTCCTTCTGCCTTTCCCTAAGGAATGACCGTGTTCTGTCAACGTTTTACTTTCCAAAGCTTGGTGATTGCGCAGTGGACTTCTCGGGGTCCCATCCCGGTTCATGCTCTTGGTATTTTCTGCACCAGAACTTCTCTGTGACACAGGAGGGGCCCCTCCAAAGCCCTGACCTTTCTGCTCAGGCACAGGAGGGGTCTTGGCAACCAGTACATGTCACGGTGTCACCTGAGTGTAATTGCCCTGACTTGGCGGCTTCCTGAATCTGGTCGAAGGTTCCTGCATCTTCAGATTGTTCAAGGTCATCCACATCTTTGGGAATGTTTTTTAAATCATGTATCAAAGTTTTCAACGGTCAAATTCAGCACCACGTGCATGACCTAGATTGAAATATGTAATCGCACATGTACTTCTGTTTAACTGTCATTCTGTAGGCTTACATGTGGTGATCAGGTCATTTCACACAATTTTAGCTAGTTAGGGCATCTCAATTTGAGGGCAGACATTTTTGCCATCTTTCAAAGGTAGAGGAATATGCAATTTATATTCCCTGCTGTTGGGAGACTTTTTTTTTCTTAAAGATTCATTTATTTATTTTGAGAGAGAGAGCGTGCACAAGCGGGAGGGGCAGAGAGCGAAGGACAGAGGATCTCAAGCAGACTCTGCACTCAGTGCAGAACCCGATGTGGGGCTCGATCTCACGACCTTGAGATCTGAGCTGAAACCAAGAGTCAGGTGTTTAAGGGACTGAGCCACAGTTGCACCCCACAGGAGTCCCTTTTATGCAGAGTCCTACTCCCACCCCTATCGCTACCACCATCCCCACTGCCTAATGCAATGGACACTTGGGAATTGAGGTTCTACTTACAAACTCAGCTTGCTGATGGGTTTCCTTTTTAATGCCAGGGTTTATGCACCCAGTTTCCTGATGAGCAAAATTACTCCAATTTCATGTTATTGGAACAAGGTGGGAAGTAAATGTGTAAATTGATCGATATCCTATTGTTGGCATTGTAGGAGGACATTTTATATAGTTCAGAAATGTTTGGGAAGCTCAAATTGGTAGAGCTGTACGGTAACCCCTCATCACCTGACAAAATTCTCTTCATTCATTTATTCAACCCACATTTATTAGATGCTCACTGTAGTTATTTGCTAAACCCTGGAGACCTGTGTCCAGAGTATGACAACTGATGGGCATGTTCTGAATGCTGGACTCTTTAAAAATATGTCCTCTTATTGATCAGGAAGGAAGAAAAACATCAAGTTCACTCCCATCACCCTTATGGTTTGGGGACCCAGACGCATGAGCAGTCATCATGTCACGTGGTCATTGTTGATAGTCTCCTGTACAGGGCTCATGGGATGGGGCCAGTAGCTCTGCCCTGGAGACCGCATCCTTGTTCTTTCAACAAACTTCCCTGAGTTTTGTTTGCTTATTTTGCTTTGTTTTATTTTTGATAGATTTGTCATTTGAATCATCCTCCAAACAGAACAAACGAAAACTTCTTTTGAAAATCTTGTGCCTTGGGTGCCTGGGTGGCTCAGTCAGTTAAGAGTCTGCCTTCTGCTCAGGTCATGACCCCAGGGTCCTGGGATCGAGTCTTGCATCAGGCTCCTTGGTCAGTGAGCAGGGAGCCTGATTCTCCCTCTGCCTGCAGCTTCTCCTGCTTGTTCTCTCTCTCTCCCTGACAAAGAAAGAAGGAAGGAAGGAAAGGAGGAAGGAAAGGAGGGAGGGGAGAAGATGGGAAGGAGGGAGGGGAGGAAAATCTCATGCTTAGCAGAGTTTGGCTCCCAGGGGAATGTGTGCTGTACTAGAGGCAAACAAATGGGCATTTCTAAATCAGTATTCCTTTTTCTTTTGTGCATTTACCAACCCTAGTAGAAAAGTTTCCCTTTAAAGCCAAACCAAACACTCTTGCATGATTCTCCTACAACTCTGTAGGCAGCTGGGTGGCTCAGTTGGTTGAGCCTCTGCCTTCGGCTCCAGTCAGGATTCCAGGGTCCTGGGATTGAGTCCCGGCTTCTCCTCTTGTGCTCTCTCTCTGTGGCTGGCTCTTTTTCTCTCTCTCAAATAAATAGATAAAAATCTAAAAAAACAAACAAACAAACAAACTCAACTTTGTGGGATAAAGATGGTCAAGTTGGAATTAGAACCCACAAACAAGCCAAAGTGAACCTAATACTGGAAGAATGGACCAAGACCAAAACAAAATCAGAAGAAAACAAAACAAGAAAGGGAGGGAACTGGATGTGTAGGGGATAGAAGCTGAACTTTCTGAATATGACTTGTGGTTTTTAGATGAGACTTTGGAAACATGTAAATATTTAAACATGTAAAAAGTTAAATGAATTTTGTGGGGAAAACTTGACCTCATACTTCTTATTTGCTCATATTGACTCCTCACTTCCAAGCTGTAGTCTGCTGAGGCGCCGGAAAGCCAGACGGGAAGACATGAGCAGAGAGAATCTTCCAAGTTGTGCAACTTGAAGGAGGCTATCCCCATGAGCTCTCGTTCCTTGGATCTGAATCTGATCACATCTCACTGGGTACGCTGCCCAGCACCGAATTACCTACCTTTTGGAGATTCCTTTTTTTTTTTTTTTTAAATTCCTGTTTCATGTGGCATCTGTTGCCTTCTCTGATAAATCTTTTATGACTGTCCCCCCAGTAATTCATTTCAAAGGAGAATTATGCAAAATGACATGCAAATGCTTAACTCTATTTAGGTATCTGTTTAGCTCGAAATTGATCATTTGCAGGCCTTCATGGTGCCCCAAAGTGCTTACCAATGACCTGCTGGTTGACTCTATTCACGATTTTTTTTTTTTATGGTGATAGGATGTACATAACATGAAATTTACCTTTTCCACCATTTTTAAGTGTCTGTTCAGTGACATGACGCATATTCGCATGGTGTGACCATCACCACCATCCATCTCCAGAAACTTTTCATTTTTCAGAACTCAAACTGTATCCACCAAACAGTAACTTCCTTGTTCTGTCTTCCTCTAGCTCCTGGCAAGCAAGCATCCTTCTACTTTCTGTGTCTAGGAATTTGACAACTCTAGGTACTTCATATAAGTGGAATGCTACAGTTTTTGTTCTTTTGTATCTGGCTTATCTCATAAGCACATTAGCACAATATCTTCAGGGTTCATCTGTATCATAGCCCGTTATTGGAATTTGATTCCTTTCTCTGGCTGATGGTATTCTATTCTGTGCACTACAGAATGACTGTTTGGGTGCCCCTCCCCCCAATCCATATGTTTAAATCCAGACTTGCCAGGTGATGGCATTTGGAGGTGGAGCTTTTGGGAGGTGATTAGTTCATGAGGATGGAGCCTCATGCGTGGGATCAGTGGTCTTATAAAAGAGACCCCAGGGAGCTGCCTCGCCCCTTTTGCCATGTGGGGACACAGCATTTTATATACCACATCTTCCTTATCCATTTTTTTGTTGATGGACACTTGGGCTGTTTCTGTAGTTTGGCTATTATTGATAATGTTGCTATAAATATTGGGGTGCACATGCCCCTTTGAATCAGTATTTTTGTATGCTTCGGATAAATCCCCAGTAGTGCAATTGCTGGATCATAGGATAGTTCTGTTTTTAATTTTTTTTTTTTTTTTTTGTTTATCCAGTTGATGTTTTCTGCATCTTTTATTTTTCCTGTTTTTAATTTTTTGGGGAAACTCCATACTGTTTTCCAGAATGGCTAGGCCAGTTTGCATTCCCACCAACAGTGCAGGGTTCCCTTTTCTCCGCATCCCTGCCAACTTCTGTTGTTTCTTTGTGTTTTCTATTTTGATATTGCACATCTTTTCATGTGCTTACTCACCATTTGTATGTCTTCTTGGGAGAAATGTCTATTCAAGTCCTTTGCACATTTTTAATTGTTTTGTTTTGTTGTTGAGTTGTAGGATTTCCTTATGCACTCTAGATCGATCTATGTATCTATCTATCTATCTACATTTTTTTAAGTGAGAGGGTGAATGGGGGTTGGGGCAGAGGGAGAGAGAGAGAAGGAATCTTAAGCAGGCTGCACACTCAGCACAGAGCCCAGCACAGAGCTCAGTCCCACAACCCTGAGATGACGACCTGAGCCAACATCAAGAGTCAGACACTTAACCAGCTGAGCCATCCAGGTGCCCCTGCATTCTGGATATTAATCACTTATCAAATATCTGATTTACAGATATTTTCTCACATTCGGAAGGTTGTCTTTTCATTCTGTTGATAGTGTCCTTTGTTGCACAAAATTGTTTAGTTTTGATGAAATCCATTTTGTCTTTTTTTTTCTTTGCTGCCTCTGCTTTTGACATCATAGCCAAGAAATCATTGCCATATTCAATGTCATGAAAAATTTTCTCTATGTCTTCTCCCAGAGTTTCATAGTTTTAGCTTTTGGGTTTAGGTCTTTGATCCACATTAAGTTAATTTTTGTATGTAATCATATTTACTTTTGATATAAAAAATATATAAAATATATATGAATATACAAGATCTTATACAAAGATGGCAGTCAAGTCTGCTTAAACCTGTGAAAAACAGACTTCTGTATACTTATTGACCAGTTACCATCACTTTGCTGACCTGGTTTCATCCGTCTCCTCTGCCTTTTGTTTTTCCTGGAATTTTTTTATTTTTAATTTTTTTTTAGAGAGTGCTCATGCCCATGTGCATGTACAGTTGGTGGGGAGGGGCAGAGGGAGAATGACAGAGAGATTCCCAAGCCCCAAGCAGGGTCTGTGCTCAGCATGGATCCAACATGGGGCATGATACCATGACACCAAGATCATGACTTGAGCCAAAATCGAGAGTTGGTTGTTTAACTGAGTCACACAGGTGCCCTTATCCTGGAGTATATTTATTTATTTATTTATTTATTTTTAAAGATTTTGTTTATTTATTTAAGAGAGAAGGAGAATGTGTAAGCAGGGGGAGAGGGAGATGCAAGCTCCCCATTGAACAGGGAGCCTGACTCGGGGCTTGATCCTATGACGCTGGGATCATGACCTGAGCCAAAGGTAGACACTTAACCTACTGAGCAACCCAGGAGCCCCTGGAGTATTTTTAAATATTTTATTTATTTATTTGAGAGAGAGTGAGCGACAGAGGATCAGAGGACAGAGAGCGATCGGGGAGGGTCAGAGGGAGAAGCAGACTCTCTGCTGAGCAGGGAGCCTGATGCAGGGCTCAGTCCTGGGACTCCAGGATGGTGATCTGAGCCAAAGGTGGATGTTTAACTGACTGAGCCACCCAGGAGCCCTTTTCTAGAGTATTTTAAAGCAAATGCCAGGCACCTTATATTTTACTTGCAAATATTTCATTGTGCTTCTCTCAAGGATTATGTAGGGTTTTTTTTTTTTTTGCCCTTATAACCATAGTGCCATTATTAAACCTAAAATTAATACGAATCCTGAATATCACATAATTGCAGTCCAAATTCAGATTTTTCCTCTTGAATTTAACCATGTCATCTCAGCATAGTATCATGCAGACCCCCTCTGGCCCCTTCCTGGGAACTAGTCCCACATCCTCTGGCTTCCAGGAGCCAGAAGTATTTCTGGAATGTAATCAAGAGTTGAAAATACTTGTGTGCTTGGGGTGGGGGGAGCATGGTCATGGGGGGAGCTGGTGTTCTCTGCATCAGGCTAAGTGAGACTGTCCGTAGAGGAGCCAAGAGGGAGAGGGAGCCAGCAGCTCCAGGTTATGCATGTTTGCAGTTAGGAGCACAGGTTTGGGGTAAGACAGCCTATCGCTAGTGTGTGTGACCCTGGGAAGGTGGCTTCACCTCTTTGAACCTCCATTTCTTTGGCAATGGGAACAATAAGAGTGCCTGCTTCGTATTAAATAGTGCACAGAGAGGGCCTGACAGTGTTGTTAAGTATTCAGGGAAGGTTGGATGTTGTCAGTGGTGCCACCACCATAATCATTATTGGGGTGATTATTGTTATCCCGGTGGAGATCACAGGCCACTGAGGTTCATGACCTGGCTCTTGGCTGTCCCCCTGGGGACATGGCCTGGGGACACCAAAATTTCAGGGCCACCCAGTGATTTGAAGAAGAGTAGTACCTCTTGGAAGCCCAGTGATGTTTTTATGTTCCCGCATGGTGCCCACATCCAGAAATTGTGGCAGAATTTCAGTGCCAGCCCACATTTCTCTGTGCCTTTGTTCTCTGGGGGAAACCTTTTGATCAAGTCTTGTGTGAATCAATGGAAGGACGAATGGAAGGCACTGACTCTTTCAAAAGTCCACACCAGCTACTTTTGTACCGACTTTCAACCTGAGTAGATCTGGCTTCAAAGGTAACATGACTGGTGCAGGTGTTTTCCCCAAATGCTAACTTAAAACATTAGATTCCTCCAGACATGCTCTCCATGGACAAGGGAAAGGAGGGGGTTGGCACAGGAAATGTTTGCTGCCCAGATGGGACCCATTCTAGGGGAGGCCACCCAGATGTTCCCTGGGCCGTGGGCCTTGATGTTGGTACAGAGGATGCTGGAAGGAAAGAGCAACTTCCAAGTAAAAGGGACCGGAGCTAGGAAAACCCACAGCATTTGGGTAATAAATAAATAGTGCGTAGATTATATAAGAAATGACAGCTATTGTTTTGAGTCTGGAGGCTGGTTCCTTCTGGAGTAGTCAGCTGTGTAGCCCAGGAGAGTAGCTGTTCCAGCTAGCTCAGGATAATCCTGGTTTGTTTCCATTTCCCAAACCCTCAGTGAATGCTCCTACCAGCCCCTCCCCAGGCATCTGGGCAACCCATTGGTTCTTCTGGCCAAACCCTGGTATCTTCCCATCTCACACGTAAATCTCCTGGTTGGGGTCCAAAGAGCTTTCATGTCAAAGGCCCCAGTAGAGTTCAGTGGGAGCCTGCCAGGGTCCCCACCAGCACCATGTGGATCAGCTGGGTCAAACCCTGCCAGACCCCCAACCCCGGCTGCTTCCCTGCCTGCTCTCCCCAGAGCAGGGGGTTTCCCTGCCCCACTCCATCCATGTGCCCAGCCATGTCCAGGCCCTGTGACCTCCCCACTCAGACAAGGGGCCTGAGAGTCTGCGATTCTGCTAAGGCATTGGCCATCTCACCTTTAGTTCCTCATTCACGAAATGAGGATGATTGTTGCTTCCCCATGGGGCAGCCTTGAGCCTCCCAATGGCGCAGGTCACCCTGGGGAATCAACCACCCAAACAGCCCTACCCTGTGAGACAAATGACTTCCCTGCTCTACTTGAAATGTTTTCTTGTTTTTTGTTATTTGGGGAAGAGAAAGGAGGAGGAGAGGATATGTGGCTGGCTGTAAACATAGATGTTTTTACTTGGAGAGGGGCTCAAGCTGTTTTGCATTTCTTCGAGGAGCCTTCAGATATGTCCTTCAAGGTCTTTGCTTCCTGATTAGGCAAGAGGCACAGTGATTAACCGCTCTTCCCTGTGGGCCAAACTGTCTAAAAGACTTACTAGCGCTTAATAAGGAGCCATGAAAGACCATCTTCGGAGAACAAGTCTGCTTACACTGTCTGCTTTCCATTTAAACAAGCCGTTTGTTTGCCTGCAAGATAGATGGGTTGGGCTCCACACACCAGCGGGTGCCCTGCACAAGCATGGGTAATGCTGGAAGGTGCTTCGCATGTGTGTCTCTGGTTTGAGCCCGTCCGGCCCCGCCTCTGCTTGGGGATCAGTGCCTTCCCCCACCAACCCCCACCCCTCACCCCCTACCCCAAAGCCCGGGCACTGCTTCTCCTTCACTCAGAGCTTTGTGGTCCTCGAGATGACTTAATGTTTTGGTTGTTTTCTGAATCCCTGGGTTTGCCTGGAAAACAACTTCTTCCAGGAAAAGAAGATAAAAGTACTTAACGGGAACGTCAACAGTCACAATCCCTTAGCCTTTTATGGCCCTTCGATGTTTAGAAAATGCAGTTCAGCCATGATTGCTTAGAGAACCCAAACACTAGCCCCAAGAAGGGAGGAGGCATAGGTATTCTGTTAATGCCCCTGCATGGATGGGCAAAGTAAGGCTGGGGGAGTAGAGTGACACAGGTAATGTGTTAGAGCTGGACTCCTGATTCTCTGACACCCTGGGTTCGGTTCCTGGATGATGGCCTTGGTATGTGGAGGCGTAGAGAGGTCATTGATATCATTTGAACCCTGGGTTTTGTTTTGTTTTTTATCTGTGTAACAGAGAAGTTAATCATCCTGTACCAAAGAGAGGATTGGGTGAAATTGCACCTAGAAAGTCCCCACAATGGGAGCCGGCATTATTCTTGCTAAGACTCTTACTAATTATCATCAGTAACTATTCTTGCTAGTCAGATGCAGAGTCAGGTGCCCAGGCAGCCCCACCCACATTGCCGGCAGGCACACTCGGTCACCTGAAGAGTGTATGCAGTCTGTAGACCTCTGGTGCTTACTGTGATGGACATGGAGGATGGGGTGGCAGGCAGAGTCCTGGTGACCCCAAGATTCCTGTCCCCCTCCTGGGGGTGTGGCTCTGCAATCTCTTCCCCTTGAGTGTGGGCAGTCTGGGAAGGTGGTGGATTACCCCGAGGATGATGTCACATTTGAGGGCAAAGGGATTTTGAAGATGGAATTGAGGTTAACTTTGAGTTGAATTATTTGAGATCATCCGGGTGGGCCTGACCTAATTACATCAGCCCTTGAAATCTGGGTGAAGTCAGAGGCAAGAAGAAGTCAGAGGGATTTGAAGCATGAGAGGTCTCTGCGGAGGGCCACCTGGCCTCTAGGACCTAAAAGTGGCCCTGGCCAACAGCAAGCAAAAGGCTGGGGGCCTCTGTCCTGCACCTGCAAGGAACTGAATTCTGACAACCATGTGTGCTTGAAAGAGGCCCCTGAGCTTCAGAAAGGAATGTGATTTCACCGTGATTTCAGCCTTCACGGGACACACAGACCTTGAGCAGTGGACCCAGACTTCTCACCTACAGAAACAGTGGGTTAAGTTTTAAGCTGCCAAGTGCATGGCAGTTTGTTGTGACAGAAAACCAACGCAATGGGCAAAGCCGCTTCAGGGGGACAATTAGTTACCTATTGTTGTGAACACATTTCCACCAAACTTAACGGCTTAAACCACTGCCATTTATTGTGTCATAGTTTCCAGGCGTTCGGAATGCAGGTGGGACTTTACAGCATGCCTCTACTTCAGGGTCTCTGCTTGGACCCAGACGTCCTCAGAGCTGTTTCCTCACTTCCTTTAGGTTCCTGCTCCCCGGACACCTCCTCTGAGAGACCTCCCCGACATGCTAGCACCCATCCCACTTTGTCTCCTGTATGGCCATTTAATTTCTTTTCACGGTACTTGTGTGTTAAATTGTGCCCCTCAAAAAGATATATTCAGCTCCATGTGAGTGGGACCTTATTTGGAAATAAATCTTGGCATATGTGGCCAAGTTAATAGGGGGTCACCCCGGATTAGGGTGGGCCCCTACCTAATGACTAGTGTCCATAGGAGAGGAATTTAGACACACAGACACAGAGGGAGCACCATGTGACCTACAGATGCGGAGGTTGAAGTGATGCGCCTATAAGCCAAGGAGTACCAAGGACAGCTGGCAACCACCAGAAACTAGGGAGGCAAGGAAGATTCCTCCTCTAGAGCTTTCAGAGAGAGCATGGCCCCGGTGATACCTTGATTTTGGACCCCTGGCTTCCAGAACTACTAGACAATAAATTTCTGCTGTTTCAACCTTCAAGTTTATGCATACTTGATATAGCATATACTTGATATAGCAGCCAAAAGATACTAATACACTATTGTCACCATCTTTCTCTTTCTCTATCCATCCATCCATTGAGCAATTGATCCATCCATCCATCCATCCTCTGTTGATCTGTCCATCCATCCATCCACCAATCGATTGATCCATCCATGCCTTGATCAGTTGATCTGTCCCATCCATCCATCCATCCATCCATTGATTCATCCATCCATCCATCGGTTGATCGATCTATCTAGTGTATGTTTTATAGTGTGTGTTCCCACTGGCATTAAGTTTCTTGAGAACAGTTGACTTTCTTTTGTTCCCAGGGCAACCTGCTGTACCTAAATCACGGCTTGCTTGGAACAGGACTTTATAAGAATGTGCTGAGTGAATTAATGAATATTTATTTAGTTAAAAAGTGCCCATGATATAAATCCTGCATATGCCACATTCTTCTACCATTAAGAAGGTTAAGAAAGAAATATGGTGAGTTCCACCGATCTGTTTCATGATGAATTTATTTTTTAACATCTCACAAGGGAAGAGAAGATACCGAATCTTTAGGAAAAAGATATTTCCAATAAAAACCTCAGCCAGGAAACTCAAGGAAATAATGATTTCATTGTGGATAAGAAAAAGGGACAGAGGTATTGAAAATTTATTTTTCCTGTAGCCTGCTGCTGGAGCATAACTCCTTGTGAGCTAAATTCCACTGACCGCCTGGTTTGGGAGCGGGACGTAGTTTCGCTGACAACAGAGAGAAACGGACGGGGGAGGGTAGCCTTTACAGTTAATTAGTAATGAAATTGATACAAAACTCTGACTTTTGAGGAGCTCTTTTGAAAATCTGATGAAAGCTAAGGACTTAGACAAAAGTGCCCATTCATGTGAACCCTCACATGTGGTGTCAGGGTTTGGAGGATTTGGTGAGGCTGGAGGTGAAAGACTCTTGTCCTGAAGAGTCTGTCAGAGCACGTCCACGTTCCTGACTGGGACTGACCCCCATCCCTTCGCCGAAGTCCACATCCCCCTTGGCCACAGGCGAGCTGGGGCAGTGTCCATACATCAAGGCTGAGCACCATCTCTTCAGATCTCAGGAAAATGAAAATGGTTTGCTGTTATTCAGGGAAATGCAAACTTTTGGACAACTGTAAAATGATTGACTCCATGTGGTTGTTCAGTGTCTTTGTTTCAAAGTTCTCAGGGCACTTTGTTTCAAGCAACTAGGAACAAAACCCCCACAGGGGTGTGCCAGGTTAGGGTGTAGGAATTGTGTGAGGCCCCCCTCAGGGAGCTTTTGGGGGTGCAGTGTGTTAATCAGCCTGTGGCCTTGACTGTTCAGAGGCAAATGTCAGAAGGAAGTGAAAAAACAGCACTGACTTTGAACAGACTCAAAGGGCCAGCTCTCCCATTCACAAGCTGTGTGATCTTAGTCAAGTTACTTAACCAGCCTGAGCCTCCGTTTCTCCCTCTACATAAGATGAGACTAATAGCACTTAGCTTTTAGGATTGTTGTGAGATTAAGAATTATGTATTACAAGCACCTATGGTAGGAGTGGTGGCTGTTGGTGATATTCTTAATGTTGATGGTACCTTACAATTTGTGATGGATATCCCATATCTGGTGGTGTATCAGAAATATCCAGGAAGCACTTAAGAAAAGCTCTCAGGCCCCACCCAAGAACTACTGAATTGGACTTTCTTGGAGTAGAGCCCATATATGCAGGGCATCGGCAGTTGGCTTCTCCAGACCATTCCTTGGCCCTGCTCTGGGCCCCAGGAGGCCACCCAGTATGGCCAGTGACTTCCACCTGGGTCTCAGTTAACCTTCCAGAAGGTCACTGCAGACTTACTGGGTCCTTTAAGCAAAGGGATGTCCCTCTAGTTCCCATCACACAGCATCTTCACACAGTTCACACAGCTGTTCCCTCTACCAGCCCTTTTAGTCTTTTGGTTGTTTAAATATGTACCTGGGACTTTGTTCTAACCAAGGGTGGTGAGATGACAAACACAGAGACAACAGGCTTAAGAGAAATGTTTATTCTTCATGGTTCCCAAGAGGAGGGACCACAGCCTGCCATGCAGGACCACACGGAGGAGCATCAGGAGGCAGAGGGAGTGAGGGGATGCATGGCCAGAGCCACTGTTGTGGTGGTTTCCATGGAGAGGAAGGGGTGAGGCAGGCTAGGCAAGATGAGCGAGTTCAGGATTGCATTGTTTAAAGAATTTTGGCAGGCTCTGGACAAAAGAGATGGTCCCTAGTCGTCTGGGACCTGGCCCTGGGGTGATCTGGGGCCGGGGGCTTGCTGCTTGTGGCATGTGAGAGTCAGCTAAAGGAGGCAGCGAGGGGTACATATGGGCTTTGGATTGGTTAGTGTGTGTGTAAAAGATGAGCTTGAAGGAAAGTTGTTGGCTATCTCTTAGGAACTCGCTTACCCAGATAGAGTGGTGGTTGCTTTCTGGCCAAAAAAGCCTCAGAAGATGTCAAGGCATCCTAAAACATAAAAAAGCCCATAAAACACAAAAACTAACAGAAGGTGATGAGTGTGTCTTTGGCTACTGAGAGTTGCCCCATCCCTTGTTACAGCTTTGTAAGTTTTTTTCTTCGTCTTCGTCGTCTTTGTCATCTTCTTTGTCATCTTCATCGACTTCTTGGTCTTCCGTCTTCTTCTTCTTCGTTGTCTTCTTTGTCATCGTCGTCGTCGTCTTTGTTGTCTTCTCCTTCTCCTCCTCTTCCTCCTCCTTCTCCTTCTTCTCCTTCATCTTTTTCTCCTTCGTCGTTGTCTGTTTTCTTCTTCATCGTTGTCGTCTTCTTCTTCCTTGTAAATTTCTTTATTAAACTCTTCTCAAACCACCCCGGAAGAATGCTGTTTTCTGCCAGGGGCCTGACGGACACATGAAGAGGGTACTGATGTAGCTGGTGGCTAGAATGGGGGGGTCTTTCAGAACCAGCTCGTGCATGCACGGAGCAGATAGTTTGCAGAACCCGCTCAGATGATCTGGTCAGGACTTCACAGTAAGCCAGCGAGGAAGGGAGACTTGAGAATGGTTGTCACATGTGCTAACCAGGAACAGACAGCACAGGCTTTGCGTTGGTGGCGAGGGGAGGAGGTCATGCTGGGACAGGCTTCTGAGGCTCAGGTGCCTGCCGCAGACCTCAGGGCGGCTTCTCCTGATGGGCTTTTGGGAGTTGGTGGCCTGCTGGGTAGGGTCCCTGGGTGGGACTTGGCTCCTTGGTACAGGCGGTGTGTCCATGTCCAGTGGCCTAGCCCTAGCCACTGTATTCTGTGACAGTCCAGATGGCTATAGGAAGCAGGTGCCCAGGAACAGGGCATCTCCAGATTTCTAGCTAAGTGAGCTGCTTGTGTGGCATGAGCTAGGCATTTCCCCCAAGGCCCCATCTTTGGTCCACATTATAGTGTCCATTCTCCTCCCTGTCTTACAGCTCTGTCTTGCAGACCTTCTGGCCTGTTAACGAGCTTCGATGTCAACCTTTCCCCTCTCCCTGCCGGCATCCTCTGCTGCTTTGTGCTCACTGTGACTCCTCAATTGACGGCCAGCTTGTGGTCTGAGTGGGGAGCTGGGAGGATTCATGGCCTAGGTGGGGAAAGGAGGGCAGTGGCCAGCTCCTTGGCTCTGGACAGTTCTTTCAGACACTGTCTAGTGGAGGGAGGGCTGGGTTTGCAGGGATCTGTAATCACAGGAGCCCAGGCATTGTTTGTTCAGCCCTCGGACACTGACTTCTGGCAAAGGATGGACACAAGAGCACAGAGGCCAGGTGGGAGCCAAGAACTCAGCTCACAGCTGATCCAGAGCAGAGCCTGGATTGTCCACTTGAAGGAAACTACAGTCCTGGGGAGGAGCCCAAGAAAGGACTGAGCCAGACTTTGACCCATCAGAACTATCTATTGATTTACATGCATGGCCCGACAGCTGCTGTTTATCAGGCAGATAGATGTCCACACCTCTAGGGTGCTGAACCTCAGGGTGCTGAACCTCCAGGGTCTGGATATGGAGGGGATGAAGTCCTTGGAGTGTGAAGAGTAAAGTTTTAAAGGGGCTGATTGAGCTGCCTGGAGTGCCACTTGAACCATGAGCCAAAATTTGTTGTTCTAGGAATGATGCGTTAGGATGCTTGCTGTAAGAAGGGCCAGCAAGAGGAGATACCTAAGAAAAATAAAGCAAAACCTTGCTCGCGTGACAAATGCTCCCTTTGGGCCTTTGTGCAGTGAGGCTACCTGGATGAGACATTTGTGGCCTATCCCTGCTTCTAGGACTAGCAGGTTCTATCCATTCTAGGACTCATAGGGAGGAACATGCCATCTCCTGCCACAACCAAGCGTGCTTATCACCAGCCACCACCAACCTGCCAGAGCTTGGCCATTCTGCCTGCGGGCGTGGGCTCTCTGGGAATGGCAGCAGATGGCAGGTTGCCCCCAGCTCTGTCAGACTGTGACAGACTCTAGCGCCCACCCTGGCTGCCTGCTTGGGTCTCGGCTCACCCAAAGGCACTTGGCTGGGGCCTTTCTCCAAGATCCTGGGTGCAGATTGCCCCATATCCTGCTTTTTATCCAAGCCCTATTCCTGAAGCTGACCCACCTTCCAAATTCAGGTTCTGGTCTCCCGTATGTGTGTAGAGGATGCATAGGCTTTGTAGAATCTGGTGGGGCTGATAGAAACAGTATCTCAGAGGAAGGATATGAACACTGCCCAGGCAAACAAGGCTAGGGGCAGGGAGGGATAGACAGGAGGTGGACGGAGGGATTCTCCCCCTGGGCAGTGTCCTGGGAGTAAAGAGGGCCTTTCTGATCATGTTTAAAGTTGAGAATTCTCAATCTCTTCAGACTATTCAAAAAAGTTGAAAGCCAGGGCTTGAATAGATATTTCACACCTGTGTTCATAGCACCATTACTCCCCATCATGTCCAGTGAGGCATGGACTGAGAAGCACAAGGTAGTCTGTCCACACAGTGGAGTATCATTCGGTCTGAGAAAGGAAGGGAATTCTGGCTCACGCCATGACATGTACGAGCCTTGAAGACAAGATGCTAAGTGAAATTTATCAGTTCCAAAAGGACAAATGTCATATGATTCCAGCCATACAAGGTCCTAGTGTAGTGAGATTCACAGAGACGGAAAGTAGAATGGTAGCTCCCTACGGCTGAGGGAGAGGAGGAATGGGGAGTTGTTTCATGGGGACAAGGTTTCAGTTTTGAAAGAGGAAAGAATTCCAGATGGTGGCGATGGCCTCATAACAACGCGAACAGACTCCGTGTCACTGAACCATGCACTTAAAAATTGCCAAAATGGTGAATTTTATGTTATGTGTATTTTACCACAGTAAAAACATTTTTTTAAAAGATTTTATTTATTTATTTGACAGAGAGAGATCACAAGTAGGCAGAGAGGCAGGCAGAGAGAGAGGAGGAAGCAGGCTCCCCGCCTAGCAGAGAGCCCGATGCGGGGCTTGATCCCAGGATCCTGAGATCATGACCTGAGCCGAAGGCAGAGGTTTAACCCACTGAGCCACCCAGGCGCCCCAAAACATTTTTTTACCTTTAGGGTTTATAAATTAAACATGAGGTCCTGTCCCCCAGCATGCCACAGAGGGGAACTGTAGGCTCCAAGACCTTGGCACCGTCCTCCTTGCTGAGCTGCCTCCCTGGCAGAGCGACAGTGTCTTGTCTGGGCCACAGGGGCACCTTGAGGATGGAGGGAGGTGCCAAGCTCTGCTCCTGGCCCACCTTGGGTTCGCCCCACTGTCAGGCTGTCCCCCTCCCCTAGTGCTCCCAGTCATCCCATTGTGTGTGTGTGCACTGTCACCCGCTCAGAAGGATGGGCGACTGGGTGTGGGGAAGGATGCGTGGCCGTGAGACTGAGACGTGGGCACGATCTCAGACACTCTTTCACAGAGGACGGAGGAGCCTGGTTTTGAAGCTCAAGGCCAAGACATGCAAGGTCTCTCCTCAACCAGACGAGAGTATTCCTCTCCCACCTGTCTCTCCCTCTGAAGTGGTAAAGAGGAAGTGGAATGATGCTGCCATGCCCCCCGAGGACAGTTCTGAGCCACTCCCCCCAACCCCAGGTCATGCGGATTGGGCTTGTTGCTGGACTTGCGCTGAGTCATCTGCACCCCCCACCTCAACTCTGAGCTCCTCAAGCGTAGAACCATGGCAGAATCCAGCCACCTCTCCAGCTACAAAGCGCCTTCTCCCAAAGCGAGGGACGTACATCCCCCAGGAGAAGGTGTTCCTCGGTATGCAGGCGCACAAACACACACCCACGCATGCGTGCCCAGCGTCCACACCCAGCAAACATGTTGGAGAATGTTCCCCCCATGTTCAGCAGAAAGCCGCGTGGGTGCCGCTGTGTCCCTAACGGCTCTGACTCTGGCCCGCCCCCCTTATTTCGCTAACCGAGAGTGCAGGCTGCAGACTCCGTGTCTCCAGCAAGCTGCAGTGCCTGGTTATAATTTAATAACTTCCTTTCCTTGTATTTATTTTTAGGGTCTCTTTCTATTTTTGGCAAGTGGAGCTGGTTTTCTATTTACCGTAGTGTATAATGTTTACTTTTAGAATAACTTCGAGTGCAAAAAAACCTGTGAGTTGATTTAAAGAGAAATATTAAATCAGTAACCGGAGAAGTGTGTGGCTCTGGTGGGACTCCCGGAGGTGGGGGAGGGCGCAGCATGGTGCGGATTTGGCAACACGGGGTCGGAGGTTTGAGAGACCCTGCCCCGGATGCTCCTGTGCACCCGGCAGATAGTAGCTCAAACCTGAGCTACTCTGTAGTTTTTCCTGGTACCCCAGCGCCCCCAAGGCAGCATGGAGAGCAGCCGGTGTTCATGGCATGCTTCGTGCTCTATGGAAATTGCCTCTTTGTAGGTGTAAAGAATATGCTTACTGAGACAGAGCAGAGATGGGGCCACCTCTGGGCCCCCAGCCCCCATCTCAGAGCCAGCCTGGAGCAGACATGAGGAGATTTTTTTCCGCCTGCAGGCTGCTGGCTGAGAGGGGCGGAAGGTGCGCTCACCCTAAGGTGAGGTCAGCTCTCCCAGATTTCTCTCTCCCAAAGGTCCTGTCAGTGCAGCCCCAGATGTTCCTGTTTGTCTCCTGAGCACCCTGTGAATGAATTTTGTCCACTCATCTTTTTATGAGATTCTTCATCATGTAGTAACAACACGAGTGTATTATCACAGGACTCTGGCACTTGACATTTCATACCTTTTCCCCACATGTCTTTTTTATTCTTCAAAATACACCCCTCGGTGGAGGGAGTATGATCCCCATTTTACAGCCGGGGAAACTGAGGCTCTAGCTTGCCCCGCGGTCATGCAACTAGAATAGGGACACACGCTGCCGTCTCCTGATTCCTGTACCCGTTCTGCTGCCCCACTGTGCCTGCTGTGTCACTGGCTAACCCTCAGCATGGCTGTCCCCTGCCTGGCCAAGCCTGATGGGGGTTGGAGCTGCTCTGATGACCTCGCTCGGCAGCGAGTGTTAGGGGTCCCATGCAGATACACACTGAGCCCCAGATGGACCATGACCGTGGCTCTGAGGTCGTCCTGTGCGGCCAAGAGCAGCAGGTGCAGGGCCACCCCTCCCTGCCCCGCCCCAGTTCTAAGGACCCAGGAGACAACAGCCTGCTTGGTCTATGGACGGGCAAGACTCAGAAGGAGAGGGGGGTCTCCGACACCGGTGATGAGGTATTGCCTCGTTGTGCACACTGCAGCCTGGAATGCACCCCGCTGGGGGCACCCAGGCCCTTCTCCGGTTTCTGCTGCTGTGTCTGTAAGCACTGGGATCCTCCAGCCTGGGGAACCTCAGAATGATAATACAAAGAAAAGCTAGGACTTTTCTTTGTGACAGCAGTAGGGAAAAAAACAAAACAAAACTCATCTCTTAGGATAGTGCTCCTGATGGCCAGCGAGCAGTGCTCCTCTTATCCTCCCACAAACTGGTAGGTCTTGTTGATGTGTTCATTTGGAAGATGTGATAACAGCACAGCAAGGGAAGAAGTGGAGAGGCATTTAGGAGGGATGTGAGCCACCCTCGGGGACAGTGATGATGACCAGGGACCTTGAAGACAGAATAGAGGAGTAGTAGCAGGGAGGCTCAGAGGGTGGGTGGGTGTGGTCACCTAGGAGGCTTTCTGAAAGGTTTTCTGGAGGCTTATCTTCGGAAGCAGGCACTGTATACGAACATCTGGGGTTGATCGAGAAGCTGGTCTAGAAACAGACTGAGTGGTCACCAGCATCCCGGAGTCACTCACTGGTTAATACTCAGTACCCCCTGGAGAGACAAATGCTACATGACTGCATTTACATGAGGAATCTTATAAAACAGACTCAGAATCAGGGAGCCCCAGCTGGTTGCCTGGGACTCAAAGGAGGAGGATCTCGAGGTGATGGTCCAAGGACCAGAGTCTCATGTTTGCAGTTAGGTTCATAGCTGTGGTCCCAGCATCAAGGGGCCCAGATCATGCTAGATAGTATGCTGGGACAGGGGAGGGGGTGGTGGCCAGAAAGCACAGGCAAGCCAGACAAGGTTCTCCTGCTGCTTTTTGGCATGCCAGGTCAAAGCCGTCCCTCCTGGCCAGGCTCAGCCGTGCTGTGGTCGGAGAGCAATGTCAGGGGGTTATCTAGGGCTGTGTGAAGAATGCTATTAAACCCTCGCCTGGGTTCCTGAGCTCCAGAGAGAGAGAGAGAGAGAGAGAGAGAGAGAGAGAACAGATGCACGCTTTAACCCCTTCTTGCCACGGGAGAAGCCCGGCACCTGAGATTTTAGGAACTCAGCCCAAGCTAGGGAATTTCTGGCCTTTGGACCCTATGGGTTAATGAGAGCCCCGTGTTCCCAGGGCCAAATGTTGGAAGTCCCGGAGCTTTGCTGCAGGATCTCTGAACCCCCAGCCCTCAGAAGCCCATCACCTGTCAGGGTCTGATAAACAACTGGAGGGCCCACCCTTGCTTCCTGGAGGGTTCAGTGTACACATCGTGTGGGGCATGGAGGTAGAAGTACTGTTTTCTTTTGCCACTGGGAGGTCAGGAGCCCTTCACAAGACCTGCATTCTCCACCTGGCTGGGCTTTGGATATGCTTCCAAAATCGAATTAACTCGTTTGAGGGCTCTCCGCAGAGCTGCCACTTCACTCCTGTTAACAGTTATGTGTTAAATACGTGGCCCGTGTTGTCATTTACAAAATAGTGGCATTTTGGAAGCAAATGGAGCTTAAGCTGAATACTTCTGTTCAAGTACCGTGGTGGCTGCTCTGTGACCTTTGGCAACTCACTTACACTCTGCGCTGTGCTTGGTGGTATTCAAAGCCACGCTCATCCTCATGGAGCTGTTATCAGGCCTTGCACCCTTGGGGGATCAGCAGACCTAGCTTCCAGGCCAGTTTTGTTTGGTTGGTACAGCACTGGAAAGCGTTTGAGTTAACAGTTAAAAATATAGGTGTCGGGGCGCCTGGGTGGCTCAGTGGGTTAAGCCGCTGCCTTCGGCTCAGGTCATGATCCCAGAATCCTGGGATCGAGTCCCGCATCGGGCTCTCTGCTCGGCAGGGAGCCTGCTTCCCTCTCTCTCTCTCTCTGCCTGCCTCTCTGTCTGCTGTGATCTCTGTCTGTCAAATAAATAAATAAAATCTTTAAAAAAAAAAATATATAGGTGTCGGGGACGCCTGGGTGGCTCAGTTGGTTAAGCGGCTGCCTTCAGCTCAGGTCGTGATCCCAGCGTCCTGGGATCGAGTCCCACATCGGGCTCCTTGCTCGGCAGGGAGCCTGCTTCTCCCTCTGCCTCTGCCTGCCATTCTGTCTGCCTGTGCTCACTCATTCTCTCTCTCTCTCTCTGATAAATAAATAAATAAAATCTTAAAAAATATATAAGTGTCTGTTTAAAATCCTGCTTTCCAGATTCTCTTTCTCTCTCTCTCTCTCTTTTTTTTTTTTAAAGATTTCTTTATTTATTGGAGAGTGAGAGAGAGAGTGTGAGCAGGGAGAGGGGCAGAGGGAGAGGGAGGAGCCCACTCCCTGCTCAGCGGGGAGCTGGATATGGGGCGGGACATGGGGTTCAACCCCAGGACCCTGGGATCACGACCTGAGCTGAAGGTGACACTTAAACAACTGAGCCACCCTGGCTCCCCTCCTTGTTCTTTAAGAAGTGGGAAGCTCTAGCAACAGAGGCTGGCATTCCTGCATTTCCAGAGTCAGGACTGAGTGACAGCCACAGCCTTCACCCCGGGGAATGACAACATCCTTATAAATAAATGCCTTATAAATAGCGATGTGCTGTAATTACATGTCCATCAGGGAGAAGATACTGTGTCTCGGAGGGGTGCTGAATGTAGAAGCAGTCCACGTGTCCGTGGACAGACGCATGGATACACAAAAGGTGGCATTTACATTGGAGTGCAGAAATTTACAAATGGGATATTTACAAAGAAATATTATTCAGCCTCTAAAAGAGGGAAGTTCTGACACACGCCACACTGTGGGTGAAGCTTGAGGACATCGTGTTAACGTGAAATAAGCCATGCCCAAAAAGACAAGTAGCGTATGATTGCATTTATATGAGCAGATTCTGCTTACATGACACCTTGGACTTGTCAATTTTATAGCAGCAGAAAGGGAAGTGGTGGTCAACAGGGCCTGGGGAGTGGGGAGATGGGGAGTTAGTGTTTAACGGGGACAGAGTTTCTATTTGGGATGATGAAAAAGCGGAGATGTGAATGAACTTCGCACCACTGAACTATACACTTAAAATGGTTAAGATGGTACATTTTTATGGGAAGTGTATGTTACCAGATGGAATAAACGTGAATGACTTGCTAACTGATGCCTGCAGACTTAGGGTGGGGGGGTCAGATTTCTGCCCCTCAGCCTGCACCCTTGCCCATTTCAGGTTGCTAGAAACCCTATGCAACAAGGAGCAAGTGGGGTGCTCCCTGGGACTGCTCCATAACCAAGCTGGTTCCCCAGAGAGGGGAGACCTCCTGGTATTTGTGCCACATGGCCCAGGCAGGCCAAAGGGCCCGTACCTGCACAGTGTCCTCCACTGCAAAAGCAAGACCAGATGTTTGAGCTCTCCCTTGTTTATAAACGAAGCGTCTGTTCCTATCCAGACCCTCCATGTTTACCGGATGGAAGGGGAAGGGGCTGGGGTGGGGGGGAGGATTGGCTGTGCACACTGGGGTCAGTTGCTCTTGGGCACCTCCCTCCTCCCCGCCACCCTTAGCTGTGGGGGTCTTCAGAGAGTTAATTAACTTCTCCTACCTGTGTCCTCATCTGTAAAACAGAGATGCTAAAAATGCCCATCTCAGAGGGCCAAGTCTCGGGAATGTTTGCAAAGCGCTCACAACAGCGCCAGCCCTAGCAAGTGCTCGTATCTGTGTGTTATCCTCATGTCAGCCCCTCTTTCCCTGCCCTTCCCCCCACCCCCACACTATTGCTGCCCCCTTTCCAGATACAATAATGCTTTCATTCAACCCCACCGCTCCAGTCTGGGAAAAGAAAGCCAAACCCACGGACATCTTGGGCTTTCTGAGAAAATAAACTCCACTCCACGCATCTAATTAAAAGCAGGGTTTTCTCAGAACACTTAAAATTCAGAATGTTTGTGTATTCTCCAGCGAGAGCAGAAAGAAATCTTTCTTTGACTCACGTGTCACTTAGCCTGATGTCAAAACCCAGGTCGGGGCTAGGAAGGTATACTGTGGCTTTCCAAAGAAGTGGGATCCCCAGAGCAAAACAGCCCATTGGGGAATCCGAAGTTCAATTACACTTAAAATTTTTTTTTCCCTTTATTTAGCTGGGTAGTGAGGCGTGAAATTGCACCTAACCACCCACTTACTGGGCCCTTTGAACATTTTCCCCCTCCAGGAGCATTGGGGCAAGGTACATGCAGCCTGCTTTCAGCTGGTCCTGCTTTGCTAATTATGCCCAAAACACAGCAAATGCTGCCCTCCCTTTTCTCTCCTTTTTCTGCTGTCGTCTGCTGTTCGTAAATGCTCACGAGTTTTCACACCAGTTCCCACTTTGGGTCTAGTTCTAAAGAGGGCACCGTGGGGACATTCGTTAATGAGAAATCTGGGAACTCTGATTTGGGAACCGTTCTTCTCAGACGAGCGCTGAATTGTTGAAAGGTTTGGACTTGCAATTTGTAGTGAAATTGGCTACATCCTGGAGGGTTTTGTTTGTTTGTTTGCTTTTGTTGTTCCAGAACAGAGTCAGAACAAAGTTAAATTTTCCACGACTCTTTGGCCTGGTTTTGTATTTTCATTAGCCATGATGGATGGGGACTATTGAAGAGCCCAGCAACAGTAATTGAGGGATTTCAGAGCTTGATGGGGGTGATTTGTAGTAACTCGAAGCTCTTAACCTAATATTTTGTTTAAAATGTTTCCTCTTATTGCCCCAGATTTAATACAGACTCTTCTCTTTTGTTCTTTATTTCTCGAAATGACCAAAATAAGTTAAATGCATACAGGTTTATGTGAGCCTCAAATGCAAAGATAAAAGGAATCAATAGGAAAAGACCTCCATAAGTCATATCAATGACTGAAGAATGTTGAATTTTCATTACTGACCCGGGTACATGCCTCAGCTGCTTTTATTTAAAAGCTGTGTCAGGGATTGGGCCTGATTGCTGCGGGAAGAGACCCGGGACTTAACCTCTTGGAGACTCAGTGCCGTCTGTGAAATCGTGGTCGTAGAACGAGGTTTAAATTACGTGGAAATGTTTACCATGCACGGCACAGAGGAAGTGTTGCTTGTATGGCTGCTTTTATCCCAACTCCTTCCAGAAGATCGAATGAGCTCCATCTTCATGCCAGGAACCCAGCGCTGAGCTAACTCACCCACTGAGAACCCCATCTGCCCGATGGCAGGTGGTTAAATTTGGGCATTCCCCCCAGCCCCACACCACCCCCAACGTTTTCCTTCAGTCCTTTCTTGAATTTGTGTCAAATTCCTGTTATTTTGAAGAGTTTGCCAAGACTGCCTCATGTCCATGACCTCAGTCTTTTCACAGACCCCCTGAGGTTATTGCTGAGCTCTTCCTTCCCCTTGTGTCACAGAAGGGGAAGAGACAGAGCTTGAAGGAAATTTCAGATGCAGAGCCTTTGTATAAACTGTGGCACCTTGGCTACCCTCATGGAGAGAAATTTTTAAAAATTTTTATTTATTTATTTTTTGAGAGAGAAAGTGTGTGTGCACTTGAGCTGGGGTGGGGACAGGGGTTGGGGGAGGGCAGAAAGAGAGGGAGAGAGAATCCTAAGCAGGCTCCACACTCAGCACAGAGCCCAATGTGGGGTCGATTTCATGGCCTTGAGACCATGACCTGAGCCAACATCAAGAGTCAGGCACTTAACCCATCGAGCCACCGAGGCGCCCCCAGAGTAGAGAATTTTTTTTTAAGACTTTATTTATTTGTCAGAGAGAGAGAGAGAGAGGAGAGCACAAGCAGGCAGAGTGGCAGGCAGAGGCAGAGAGAGAAACAAGCTCCTCGCTGAGCAAGAAGCCCAGTGCGGGACTTGATCCCAGGCGAAGGCAGCTGCTTAAGCGACTGAGCCACTGAGGCGTCCCAGTAGAGACATTTTTTAAATGTCCCAAAGTGCTTCCACCGTTGTCCAAACTATTAAAAACTGGTTCTGTATTTTCCAAGAGCAGTACCCATTCACCATTCCACCAAGTGGCCCTTCCCTGGGTGGGACCGTCTTGTGCCGGCCATGCCTGCCGCCTGCTTGAGCCCACCTTTGGGAGAGCAGGGGCACTGGGGAGTGGTCAGCAACTTGTCTCTCCATCCCCCTCCCCCTCCCTTCACCCAGGCCCTCTTCTCAGCGCAGGGAGGGCTGGCCTCCTTTGCTGCTGCTGCCCCCTGTGGTGGAAACTGTCATTACAGTCAGGAGAGGCTATCAGAGATGGCCCCCACTGGTAACAATGGTGAGCACACTGGGCACCTGCCCTGCAGCTCCCCGGGTTGTCCTTTGGCTGGAAGGTCAGGGGAAGTGACCCACCCCCAAGGGGTGAGGCAGTACCGGTAATCTACTCCTGGACTGTAGCCAGTTCCCATCCCCACACTATGGTCCTGCTGCCAAAACCAAGTGCAGCAGCTGGTTTCTGCCCGCCCGCCTCCCTTAGAGAACAGCTCTCTTCAAGGAGGTGCCGTCCAGACTTTTCCCATGGGAATCGCCTCTCTTTATGTCCTTATCCTTAAGTTTTTAAAAAGGATGCTGGTATGAACTGAGACACTCCCTCTACAGCCCCCCCCCCGCCCCGTCCCCATCCAAGCTCCAGTATCATAAAACCAGGGGTTTTATGGAGGAGGTCGGGAGATCTTGGGTAACTAACTTGGGTATCTGACCTCCCTCCCCAGGGGACTGCAAACCAGGCATCAGCAAGGTCTGAGACTTAGGGTTTTTTACCCCCACGGGTCTTAATGACGTAAGGTCGGTAGAGTTGGTAAGGCCTTTTGTAAAATGAAAAGGACAAAAAAAAAAAAGTCCATTTCTTTTTCCAGTAGGAGCAGGTATAAGGCAAGAAAAGGAAGGAAGTGGATTCCATGGGTGTGTTTGTTTTCATTAGAACCCGGGGCAGCTAGGTAAGGGGGTAGATTGGTCAGAGTAGATGGTGGAGCATTCTGGAAGCTAGGCTTTCACAACAATTTGAATCTTACAGATGACTCTTTACTGAAGGGAGGACAGTGGTCACTCCCAATGAAATGAATGTCTTTGCCACTGCACCTCACAGAACCTCTTCTGTTTCCTAGTTGGGATTCCCAGGTTATTAGGATTTGTTTTCACTGACAGAGCTTTCCTTACAGGTTTTGTGCATGTTGTTGGCACAGATCCCATGCCTGTCGCAGCTAATGGTCATGGGCCCACTGCCTGGTACTGCTCTGTCCCCATGGGCTGGGGGCCCCTGTTGGGCCCTGGGCTAGGACCCGCTGTCCCCTGCTGGGAGGGGCACTGCTGTGCTTATCTTTGCAAGGGATTATTTTCTGCTTGGTTCTTTTTCCCTAGGGGTAGAGGCTTGGGGGCTCTATAAAGCCTTGGCTGGAGAAAGGTGCTTCCGTATTAGGTCTACTGAACATTGTTTATTTTATGAAGTCTGGGATTTCTCGGCGCAGTGAGGGTCTCTGGGTTTCTCTGGGTTCACAGCAGTTCCAGAGACTGTTGGAAGTGATTCGGCTGAAATAGAAATAAACACACAACGAGCGTAACAGCTTGGTTTTCCTTGACAAATTCTGAGTTAAATGCTTTTATTAAAAATATATTTCTGTAATTATAAAGTAAGGCTTACTAAGTGTAGAAAACAAAATACATAGAAATAGAAACCACCCATCACAACCACCATAAAGAGATAAAAATTATGTTGAATTTTCTACTTTTTGCCTCAAAATTCTTGTTGTATGTATGAGACTGAGATAACACTACATAATAGTTCTGTAGCTTTTCCCATCATTGCCATATCTTGAACATTTCCTCATGTCATTAAATTGTCTTGAAAAAAAATCTCCTTTTCAATGTTTTAACAGTCTTTCATTCTGGAAAACTTTAAACATTTCATAGAATAGTATGAACCCTAGGTACCGATCACTGATTTTCAACAACTCTCAAATCATAATCAATCTTGTTGCATCTCAGCTCCCACCTATTAACCACCTGGATTATTTGGAAGCAGTTATAGGCATCATAGCTTTTTTGTGTGTGTGTGGTAAATAGTTCAGTATAACTATTTAAAAGTCAAATGCATCTTTAAAAACCATAGCCAAAATACCATTTATTGTACCTCATAGATTTTAAAGTTAGCAAATACTGGGGCGCCTGGGTGGCTCATCTGGTTAAGCATCCAACTCTTGATTTCTGCTCAGGGTGGTGAGATTGAGCCCCTTGTTGAGCTCAATGCTCAGCACCAAATTTACTTAAGATACTTTCTCTCTCTCTTTGCCCTTCCTCCCACTTGCACTCTCGCTCTCTCAAAAAATATTAAAAAATAAAGTTAGCAAATACTTAATGTCAATTAAATATACAGTTGGCATTCAAGTGTCCCCCATTTTTTCATGATTTTTTTTAAAAGAGTTTAAATCAGGATCCAAATTAAGTTTGTATGTTATGATTGTTTGGTACATGTCTTAAATCTCTTTTGGTCTATAAGTTCTGTGTCCTTCTCCTTCAGTTTTCTTGTGATGTATTTGTTGAAGAAACTGGTCATTTGTCCTGCAGAGTTTCCCACAGTCTGGATTTTGAGGATTGCATTCTTGTGGTGTCATTTAATATGTTCCTCTGCCTCTGTATTTCTTGTAAATTGGTGGTTAGATCTAGAGGCTTGATGAGATTCAGGTTTGGTTTTGGGGGAAAGAATACTTACCAGCTTATAGTGTGTGCTTCCACCAGGAAGCACGTGGTGGAATGTGTCTCTTCCGTGATGTCAACGGACATTGATGGTCCTTGCCCAGGTTGGTTATTTTACTAGGGATTTGTGAAACGGTGATAGTCTAATTCTGGTCTTCTTCTTGAATTGTTAGCTGGAATACTTCTTTTTTTTTTTTAAAGATTTTATTTATTTGACAGACAGAGATCACAAGTAGGCAGAGAGTCAGGCAGAGAGAGAGGAGAAAGCCAGTTCCCCGCTGAGCAAAAAGCCCAGTGTGGAGCTCGATCCCAGGACCCTGGGATCATGACCTGAGCCGAAGGCAGAGGCTTTAACCCACTGAGCCACCCAGGCACCCCTCACTTGAAAAAAAATTTTTTTTAAATTTATTTATTTGTCAGAGAGAGAGGGAGAGAGAGCGAGCGAGCACAGGCAGACAGAGAGGCAGAGAGGCAGGCAGAGGCAGAGGGAGAAGCAGGTTCCCCGCTGAGCAAGGAACCCGATGTGGGACTCGATCCCAGGACGCTGGGATCATGACCTGAGCTGAAGGCAGCCGCTTAACCAACTGAGCCACCCAGGCGTCCCTCACTTGAAAAATTTTTTAAAAGATTTTATTATTTATTTGAGAGAGAAAGAGTGAGAGAGAGCATGAGAAGGGGGAGAGTCAGAAGGAGAAGCAGACTCCCCGCTGAACCAGGGACCCCATGTGGGACTCGATCCTGGGACCTCAGGATCATGATCTGAGCTGAAGGCAGTTGCTTAACCAACTGAGCCACCCAGGCACCCCACTTGAAATTTCTTAATCCATCATTTTTGTTGATCTGTTTGTTTCACTGCTTTTATGCTGACAAAGTCCCTCCTAGGATGGCCTGTATAGCCTTCGATTGAGCTTCTGACTCTTGATTTCAATTCAGGTCATGATCTCAGGGTTGCGAGATGGAGGGCTACCCCCAATGTTTGGGCTCCATGCTCTGCTGGGAGTCTGCTTGAAGATTCTCTCCCTCTCCCCCCACTTATGTGTGCAGAGTGCACACACTCTCTCTCAAACAAATAAATAAATCTTTCCAGTTTTAGTATATGTGCTGCCGAAGCGAGCACAATAAATAAATAAATAAATAAATCTTTAAAAATCTTAGAAAAAAAAAAGAAATTCCCACCTGATATCAGTTAAATGTTTACCTCTCTTTCCTTCTTACTGGTTTATATAAGACTTTTGTTTTGTTTTGTTTGTTTTTAAAGATTTTATTTATTTATTTGTCAGAGAGATAGAGAAAGTACAGGCAGGCAGAGGCAGAGGGAGAAGCAGGCTCCTTGCAGAGCAAGAAGCCCGATGTGGGACTCGATCCCAGGATGCCGGGATCATGACCTGAGCTGAAGGCAGCCGCTTAACTGACTGAGCCACCTAGGC